>PVIH01009872.1:45855-79422 GCA_004025045.1 Sigmodon hispidus | reverse complement strand
AAATCAGGACTGACATGGCCACTGCAGTGTTAGCAGGACTGACATGGTCACTGCAGTGAAACCAGGACTGACATGGCCACTGCAGTGAAATCAGGACTGACATGGGCCACTGCCGTGAAATCGGGACTGGCATGGCCACTGCCGTGAAATCAGGACTGACTTGGCCACTGCAGTGAAATCAGGACTGACATGGGCCACTGCAGTGTTAGCAGGACTGACATGGGCCACTGCAGTGAAATCAGGACTAGCATGGCCACTGCAGTGAAGTCTGTGACTGTAGTGCACACTGGAGTCCCCAGACTTTTCTCTTTCCTTTAAAATCAGACACAAACAGTAAGGCCTTCTTCACCAGCATCCTGCTGAGTGTTTCCACTGCCTGTGCTCTGCTTCCCCAGCTCTTGCGGTTTTTTCCTTTGGACCTCTTGATCTGTTAATCCCCTGTGTGTCAGCCCTCTTTACCTTGGCATTAACTTCACAATGTGGGCTGATCACTTCAGCTCCCCACTTCCCCAGGGCCCCTCAGAAGTAAAGTGGCTTTTAGAAGGTTACCAACAATAGAGACACCATTTACAGTTGAGTTTCTGTAGAGCAGTCTAACAGCTTTCAGTGATTTGTCACATGGACACTCAGACCATACTTGACATATAGCTAGGGCAGCACCAGGACAGCCTGCTAGAGCAGATTCTTGAATTTTCTGCTCCCCAAGTGAGTGCCCTGTCTGCCTGAGATCCCTGTGTCTTTGATCTGACTCAGAGGCATGGATACTTCCTTTTTTCACAATACTGCACAGTGATACCTGTACTCAGTTATATAGCTCAGTTAGCATCAACTTCAACTGCCCAGCTCTGCAGAGCCTTCCTCCCCCAATAAAGAAACTGGAGTGCTTTCCGAAACTGAAGAGCAGACCTTGTGCCATTGCTGAATTCACCCTCTAGCCAAATGGGAGCAGCTACACCTGGACATGGAAATGGAGTCTCTAGCAGCGGAAGAGCCTACCATTCTAGTCTGGTCTACTTCTGCTAATCATAGCAGTGTAACCAAAGATGTGGCTTTGGTGCATATCTGCCCACCTGCCTCTCAGAGGCAGATCCATAGTGCTCCTGTTGTTACTTTCAGTCCTAGGCAGTAGACATTGTGTTTGGAAAGGACCATCTACTATGAGCTGGCCCTGATATGTGATAAGCAGGAATCTTTAGCAGGGAGAGACTCCTCCAAGAATAAAGTATTGTAACAGCTTTATTCCTAACCAATGTTAGTACAGGGTTAGGATGTTTTTATAATATACAAAAAGTCTGTAGTAGGTTATGGCATGAACTACATTATTCTTATACTGTAACAATATATTGAACTTACCACTGTATGATTTTGTGGGTATGATAAATGCAAGCATTCATGTTCTTTAAAACCAAGTTTTATTTATATGTACACAGTGTTCTGCCTGAATGTATACCTACACACCAGAAGAGGGTGCTAGATCTTATTATAGATGGTTGTGAGCCACCATGTGGTTGCTGGGAATTAAACTCAGAACCTCTGACAGAACAGCCAGGGCTCTTAACTTCTGAGCCATCTCTCCATATGCTGGTCCTGATGTACAATCTGTCATAATTGGCCACACCTATGGCACTGTAACCAGGCCACTAGACTACTGCCTTCCCAAATCTAAAAGTTGATCTCCTGGCTCTTTGTGCCCCTTCCTGGCATGTGCATGCATATGTACATGCATGCATGCATGTGTGCGTCCATCTGTGCTTGCATGTTTGTTTCTGCCATCAGAAATGAGGACCCTCACAGATGCAGGTTAGTGAGTGTCATAGTTCTTCCCTATCCTGGTGTTCTGTTAGGCCTTGTAGCAGAACTTGTATTTCATCTGTTTTGCAGAATAAATACTAACAAGGAGTTATCGTCATGCTGTTTTGACACAGTAACATCTCATTAGCTTATCTTACACATAGCAAACCATGCCTGACAGTTATCTTGCACAGTCACTGGGAAGGTGGTTTTACACTTACACAGCCCTGGAGACAACTGTGAAATATTAGCTGGAACCTATGGGGACAAGTGCGGCATGTGACAAGCCCCTCAGAAAATGGGCTGAATATTTTCTTTTCTTTATGGGAAGCCTTCAGCAGACCTTTCCTCTTAATGCTCACCCTGGAGCTGCTTGTTGACTCATGGGGAATCCCGTACTTAGCTGTGTCAGAGGGTGGGAGTGATGGAAACCTGCTTCCCACAGAGTGATAGTGGATGCTATATTATTGGGTAGAGTAGCTAATGTGTTTACCCTTTTCCCATGGAAGTTTTGCAGCACTTTAGATGATTTGTCCTCACTAGTTGCAAAGTTGCCACTCTCAAATAAACCTGCTGTGAATGTCCGGTTGTCTGTTGCTCTGTAGCAAATCACCCCCAAACTTAGAAATCCTCAGCGTTGGTCTCACTGTCCTCAAAACCTTTGTCTCCAAATCACCCCCAACTTAGAGATCCTCAGAGTTGGTCTCACTGTCCTCAAGACCTTTGTCTCCAAATCACCCCCAAACTTAGAGATCCTCAGAGTTGGTCTCACTATGCTAAAGACCCTTGACTCTGTTCTGCATTGGAGACATTGCAGACATTGTCTGTTCTGGTCTTGTATGACCAAACACAGGCTGGGAGTGTTAGTGGCAAGACTGCACTGAGGACCATCAATTACATGGCCATCAGGGAACACAGCAATCACCTGGGACTATGGTATTTGGACAAGAGACCACACAGTCTTTCCATGTGACCCAGTGTGTCTCACTTCAGAGTGTTCTTAAGTCGTGAGATCCTTCATTTACTGGCCAGTAGTTTCAAGAGAGAAAAAGGAGCAATGTTTATGATCAGGCCTTGGGCATCCCATTACATCTCTGCTCCTCTCTGGTAGTGAGAACAGTTCTATGACCACCATGTTCTAAGAGACAAGACTGCAGCCTTCACTCTCAAAGAGTTGGTTGACTATGTCTTGTCAGAAGAAAGTCAGGTTGGAAATGTGGTAACCATATTTTAGAAAAGAAGTAGATAGGGTGGATGCCCAAGCTCAGTGACATCTGAATCTGGTCATGAGCCAATGGCTAAGCCTGCAGCTGCCTTCCAGGAGAGCCTACACAGTAGACCTAGATGCTAATTTCCAATGTGCTAGAGTTACCTAAACTGAAATGTAACCCTCAAAGCAGCTGCCACTTCGGGTCAATTACCTGAGATCTGGGATGGCTTTTTACGTGAATAAATATGTTACTGTGATTAAAGGTTGTAGAGAAGGGCATTCTTTCACCTACTAGCAAAGGCTCAAAGGGTTGATAATATACTTGGCAAAACTCACTCATGGGTTTCAAGTCTGTGGACTGAGCCAACAGATCAAAAATAGCTAAAGAAAAATTGCACCTATATCAAGCATGCACAGACTTTTTCCTTGTTCTTTGTGAACACTACAGTACACCTGCTTCTTGTTTAGCACTTACAGTGGTTGGTAGGTAATAGAAACCATCTGGAGATGACTTGAAGTATATGAAGAAATTATGCATAGGTCCTATGCAAAAAAAGGTACCATTTTATATAAGAGACATGGATATTTGTGGATTTAGTTGTCTAGGGGTGTTCACAGAACCTGTCCTGCAAGATTCCAAGGGACTGCACCTCAGTGATGTCAGTGTGGGTTAATGCTACTCACCTATTTATTTGCAGAAATAAAAATCAATACAAATCTTCTGGAAAGCAGCTTCCCCTCTGTCTCTCCTATCCTTCCCCACTCCCCCCCCCATATATGTGTGTATGTGTATCACACCTACTCTTTGACTAGAGTTAATTTACTTTGATTTTTTTTTTTGATTTTTTTTTTTAGGCAGAGTTTCCGTGTATAGCCCAGATTAGCCTTGAACTCAACATCCTTCATACCCCAGCTTCTAGAGTGCTGATATTACCACACCTGCTTCCCACAAATCTTAACACATGCCTTCAAAGATGTGTGTACCTATGTTGATTACAGTGGTATATACAATACCAGAAACTGTTTGCCAATGGAGGACTGAGTAAATCATAGAATGTTTATAGTATGGAATCCTAACAGACAGTATGATATATTCTGCATACCAACAAACAGGAAAGACAGGTATGTTGGAAGAATCCAGTTATATAATGGGCTATAGACTAATACCAAGTTTTGTGCTTGTTAGAACATAAACAAAGGATACAAAGGAAATCACTAACTGTTATCTCTGAAAAATGAGAACTGTTTACAATTTAAGTATTTTTACTATAATATACCTACATTACATTGTACAAGAAGCACTCATTTATAAAGGAAGTAAGGGAGACATCATTTATCAGGACCCTGGGTGCAGGAAGCAGCCTGCATAAATGGGCCTCTGATGGCAACAGACAGAATTCACCAACCATGGAAAATAATGTTTTCTTCTGTAACTTAATACAGAAGAGGAAGTAGTGAGACTAACTGGCTTTGATGACTTTTTCAGCATAGTAGATATTAGAAGAACACAAAGATTTTGATAAGAAGCTTTCTGAGCTCTTGCTTTTCCTACTTAACTTAGTGAAGTTGGAGAATGACAGGAAGTTCTCATGGGATTTCTTTCTAACTGGCTGTAGATTTAGACATATAACAAAAGTGTGCTTAACCAAAATGAAGAAAAACATAATGGCTGAGTTGATGAATTAGAATGATTTTTTTTTTACTTGAGTTATAAGAGACATAAAAAGGATGGAGAATGGAAATACCTAGAAGGGCACAGAGAGGCATAAGAGATGGTACCACAAGTAAAGGTGTTTTCTGCCCAGACTGAAAACTTGAGCTCAACTTCTGCAGCCCACATTCTGGAAAGAAAGAACAGGTTCCTACAAGTTAGTCCCTGACCTCCATGTGAGCATACACAAAATGAAAAGAAAAAGATAAATGTAATTTTAAAATTAGTTAAGAGTATGAGAGGAGTGACGTCATTCTTTCAAATGGCTTTGAAAGGGAATCCTAAACCATTGGTGCATAGGAATTTGGAGACAAAAAGAGTTCCTTCTCCTTTGCTTTACCAAAGCGAAATTTGAATCCAGTTTATCTACCTCACTAAAAACACAAGTGTGCTGTGCAGTCTTCTTCCCATTCCCTGACACTATAGGATGCAGCATGCTTTCCAAGAGCATCATTCAGTACTCACTGGAGATACAGGTCTGGCTTTCAACAAAGGCAAGCCATGAAATAAGACCAGAACCGAAGATTCGCCTTTGAAGGGGCTTGGTGTCATTATTTTAGTGCTCTGCTCAAAGAGAACATATTTTACATTCATTCACAGACTTCAAATAACTCATTTTAGGGTGCAGTTGAACTGAGTGACATTAGCGCCCTCTGAACTGTCTGTGGTTTGGTGTGAAGTGAAAGGTCTGACAGTACTATCAAGCTGTATTCTCAACTTAAAATCAACGCTTGCTTTTTTAATCAAGAATATCATCTGATAGTATTTGGATCGTAAGAGATTTATGCCATGCCCCTTAGTTAGGACTCTGCCTGTAGAGAATGGAGTTTGAACTGAAGTGCAGAGTAGATGCAGAAGCTCATAGTGGATATAGGGGATGAGGAAGAGAAGGACACCATCAGCAGCGCTTTGTCAGCTCTGGCCTTGCAAACTCCCCCAGGGGTTGGAGGTCAGGGGAGTTACTATCAGGATATTTAATCAGATTCCTGTATCAGTGGATATTCAAGCACTGGGAGCCACAAGTCATATCTTTCGGGTTCCTGGAGCCACTTCAGAGCTCTCCAAGCCATTGTGTCGGTGGCCTTGTTTCCGTCAGTCAGGATTGGGCAGGCACATGGTGCAGTGGCAAATCACCTAGAAAGTTTGATGATTTAACACAGTCTGTGGCCTGGGTATCCCCACGGCACGGTTATGGAGGCTTTTCATTCTGTATTGTTCCTAGTTCAGCCTGCAGTACGGAACAGGAAGACACTACACTTATCATAAGCAATCAGGGGGCCTCAAACTGCAGGACAGAGGGCAAGGCAAGGCACTGGTTACCTATGCCTACAAGGAGATAGGAAGTGATGTAGGGGATAAAGTCTTTGGGGCAAGAGCTATCAGACACTAGCATCCATACTACACTTTGCTGGGTGGTGACTCAGGCTGCTGGCACAGAACACCTAGCAAAGGCTACAGAGGTACGGGGTCTTCTCAACCCTTGTAGGGCCTTTTATAAGACTACCCCATAGCAGCAGGCCCTTGTGGGACAATATTGTACACTGTAGGTTTACTTTAACTTCCTAGATTCATTCAGGCTACTCTATCTAGACTTACCTTTCTCATTAGAGCCCTGGTGCCGGGCGGGTGTCTATTGCCTCACCTCACCCAGTAATGCATTCCCTCCTCGTGTGAAGGGGTGCATGACTGATGTTTGGAAAATTCAACTTTGATAACATGACTCCCTCACACAGTTCTGGAGTTTCCTACTGTCTTTTGTTACTCAGGCTGGTATGTGGATTTGCAACCTTGGCATCAGCAGGGGGCTGTTTAAATGTAGCTTTGTGGGCCACACTGCAACCTGCTGGATCGTATTGCACATCTTAACAATAGCCCAGGAGATGTGTATACATTAGAGATTGAAAATGATGTCTCCATAGTGCTAGTTCTCAAATTTGTCAGCACTTTTAATTACCTAGAGACCTGAGGGGAGGAAATGCAGATTGCAAATAACCAGTCCTCAGATCTGGAGTGAGGCTCAAGTTCAGGCCTCTGACAGGGCTCAGCATTTGAGACTCATTGCTGTTCTCAAGCCAGTTCACAGGCCCTTACTGTGGCCCAGGACTTCTCAAGGCCATCTCCCCTCCCAGCTGTTACTAACTGTGCTCTGATCCCCCAATACATTCTGCTTTGAAAGGAATATTTTAGCTTCTTTCAGAAGTCACAAAACATTATATATACCTTTTTTTTTGCTTTGAATTGCTGGGGATCAAGCCCACACTCCAATAGTAAAGTACCCCCATACTCCAGTATATGCCTGTTCCCATAACTGGAAAGTTCTGAAGGTAGGCATATTTAAAGATGCTATCGTGCAAGTGCCATGAATACAAATTCATTCATTTACTAAACTGTACTGTTAGTAGTTTCCAGATGTATACAATCTAACTCTTGATTTCCCCTCGATGATTGCCTAAGGATACTCATTATACTACTCTGAGTTCTTGTTTTATTCACTACTGAACATTCAAAACTATGGTAGGTAGGGCTAGGGTCATAATTCAGTGATAGAATGCTTGCCTAGCCCTAACCCTAACCCAGTACTACAAAAATAAATTACATAGACTATTGAAAAACTACTGTATTTAGTTTTATCTGATTAACTCTGAGAAACCTTTTAAAATGTCTAAGTAGAATAGCAGTGGTCATTTAATTCCTCTCACTGTGTCAGCTCATGATCAGTGACACATTTGAGAGACATTCAGATTTAGGGACAGGTGTAAATGTCCTTGACCTCATTAAAATCTTTTCTACTATAATAAGGTTGCCACATACATCTTCCTCATTTTCTGGAAAGGTCCCCTCTGTCACCACACCACCTGTTGTGCTAGACTGGTCCTCACAGGGACATTGTTTCCTTTCCAAAATAGCCTCAGAAGAGAATCAATGGCTTCTTTCATGTTTTTACCCACATATGCTATTAATTTTCTGTGGGTCTTTTATGATCACACCACATACAGTTGCTTTTCCATGTGAGCATTAAATAAGAGTCAAGGTATGAAGAGCTCAGTGCAGAGGGCCCAGCAGGATCTATGGGATTTGGTGGGCTATGGCAGAAAAATGGCCTGCCAGCCTGTGACAAGTGTGCATTTATGGCAGGGCCAGTCCCTGGAGGCAGGATCTACTTTTCCAGATTACCCAGCCTGCAGAATCAGAGTCCTGTGTGTCTTTCTCTGCAAAAACTGTTGGTCACAGGCAGGAAACTGGTATTGGTGGTGTGCCGAGGAGCCACATTGTTATCTCTCCCTCAGGGCTGTCACTGTGCATTGCCTATAAGCAGCCTGGAGGTGTGGGGCATGTGGAGTGTGTTAGAAGCGTGAATGTGAATTCAGCTGCACTGCACCCCTCTGGGCTGGGATTTTACTGGGAACAATGATGCTGCACACATCTTTGGACAGGTGCAGAATTGAAGACTAATGAAGCCTCAAACCAGATACAGGCAGTCTCATAGACAGTTGTCACATATACTGACACCAAGGATCTCAGTTTTAGTGTTGCAACCCTTTTGTTTTTCATAGTCTCTGGCTTATCCCTAAAAGAACACTAGAGACAAAGGAGGAACAGTCATTAATATAAAATAAATGAAAGCATGGAGTGGTTAACTCAGATCATGTAAGCAGGTGGGTTGAAATTTATTGTTCTCCAATACAAAGTCTTTACTGTATTGCCCTTTAAGGGATGCATTGGCATGTGGGCTGTAGGTCTCTTCATTAGCTATTTTTATTAACATGGTAAATATTATAATAGACCTTGAGAATGGTAATGTAGGTAGAAATAGATGGATCACTTCTCAGATACAAAATACAGCAATCTGCATATATGTGTTTTTTATACTTTTTTCAGATTTATTCTGGCTATTTTTAGGCTAGCCTAGCTTTTTTGCTGCCTTCTGTTTTATTGTGCTGTTGCTCTTGACATAACCTCAGATTGGGGAATTTTGGTTAAGGCCGTGTCTGAAAAGCTAGGGCTTTGAAGGCCAATGCTATAGATGCTTTTTAAATGTTCCGTTGAGGGCAAGCACATAAACCAAAACAAAGTGAAAACATCGGTAGCATTTTTTCTCACTGTTAGCAGTTGTTTTGTCCTTTTGGACTGAAATAACAAGAAACTGTAAGTATTTGGTTAGCAAAGTGCTTACTCAGCCAGCATTTGGTAATTCTTGGTTGGAGGGAGGACCCTTGGGCTAGGACAGTGACTACAGAGGTAATAATGTCAACTCTGAGCAACTCTAGTTAATGAGATGAATCAGAAGACTACATTTCTAGACCATCCCTCACTGTCTCCAAGTGCTGTGGATCTAACCAGGTCCTTGAGCAGAGCAGGAAGGGGCCACTGCTGAGCAGCATGCCTCTTGCTATTGTCTTCCTAGAGTGATGTGAGCTTCTTGCCTTTGGAAGAACTCAATAAAATGTAGTTTTAGTCTGTGATAATAGAATTCCTTTTCAAGTGGGCTGTAATCATCAGTGTGTTCAGAATTTGATGAAAAAGCAACTCACTAACAGATTGATAGAGGTCAATAATTATAGCAGAACATTAGATGCTAAGGTGATCTGGTCAGACTATTCCCCATGCAATATTTGGGAAGTTCTTACTTTCATCAAAATACTCCTTCTGGCATTTAAAAAACAATACAAATATTAGGCACATACAGCTTGTCTGAGGATGGTTTGCTGAAGTTATGATTTCTGATGAATTTGCTTTGGGTTTCCTTTCCCTTCTTTGCACTGCCATGTTCCCATACATACTGAGCTGATGGGTAAGAACAGGATAGAAGAAGAACCTGGACAAGCCAGGGCATATCAGCAGCTCAGAGATGACCAGCTGGACCTGCCTTTCTGTATCTCTTGAGATGCTGCTCACCAGCCAGTCTTCCAGGGGAAACACAGAGAAACCTCCTCATGCAGAACTTTGACATAGCTCCCCCTACATTCTGACAACGTGTATCATAAATAAGAAATATACTTCAAAACACAAAACTGCCATTTAAAAAAATCCAAAATGGTTTAATATTGGAAAATATATATGTTTTAATTTAACATTATGCTCAGAGAAAAGGCAGAATGAGCTTTTGGCAGAATTCTTGTTCTAAGGAATAGCATGGAGGCCACACAATATGAATTGTATATATAGCAAGCTCAATAAGTAGTGTTAGCAGATACTCTGTGTGGTGGCTTGAATAGAAATGACCCCCCATAGGCCCATAGTGGCACTTTTAAGAGGTGTGGCCTTGTTGGAGTAGGTGTGAACCTATTGGAGAGAGCTTTGAGGTCTCAGATATTTAAGTCAGGCCAGTGTGTCAGTGTCTCCTTCTGCTGCCTGCAGATTTGGATGCAAACTCCCAGCTCCTTCTCCAGCACCGTGTCTGCCTGCATTCTGCCACGCTTCTTGCCATATGATAGTGAACTAAATCTCTGAAACTCTAAGCCAGCCACAATTAAATAAGAATTGCTGTAGTCATGGTGTCTCTTCATTGTAGTAGAAACCTTAAAACACTCTGCCTTCTGCTGGCATACTTCTCCACATATCCGGTGCCTCTGGTGAGGTACTCGGGAACTTCCTGTTGTATTTATGCCAAGCCCAGACTGTTAAATGACTTCTTCCTAGGAATGCTATCTTGGAAGGACTCATCAGCAGGGTTCACACTACATGACCAGAAGGAAGGAACGCTTCAAAAGAAAAGCTGTATCCAAAGTATTGGCAAGACCCATGGGGAAGAGAAACCAGACATTCTTTGACTCTTTTCAGATGTTGAAATAGAAAATATGGAATTGGATGGCCCTATCTAGCATCCATGCAGAGGGGACAGTGGATCCTACACTTTCTTCTTCTACCCCTGGACCCATGGATATAAAAGAACAGAATATTCACATGGATTTTCTTCATTTTTTTAAATGTTTTAACGTCTGTGGAGATAGGGTTTATATAAAACAAGTAAAACACACCAATCTTACTTGTTCAGTTGGATGATTTCAATAATTGCACTCATCTAGGTAGTCACCCTAGAAAATCTCCTTATGCCCTTTCATAGGAAGGGGCTCTTCTCATACCACTCAGTGATCCAGGGCAGCAAGCATCCTGATCTGTAGCACTCTCAGTTGGTATTGACTTGTTCTTGAACTGAAAAGAAGTGGAGTTGCATTTATTATCCTCATGAGTTTGAAGTAAGGTAGTGTCCTTTGGAACAGTGACTGTGCCAGTAGAGACCCCCTTACATGAGTATAAGGACCCACTTAATAAGACAGAGAGATGAATTCAGTGTTGAGTGATCTAAACCTATCACAGAAACATGGCACTCTTAACTCAGAGGGTAGGACCAGAGACTTCATCCACATCAACCAGTTAGCTGAACTGAAGTGCACAGAGCTGGAGCCCTGAGAGTTTCATCTTTTCTCTTAGTTTCCTTTTCCTCATTTGAGACTAAATCAGGAAGTATTAAAGGTCATAGTTACTAACCACTTGTAGCACATGACAAAATACTGTAGAAACCAAGGCAATCAGGGGAGGATCAGAAATCCACCCACCTCTGACTTCCTCAAAGGCATGTCCTCCTTTCCCTATGGCATAGGGCAAGTTTTGCTCTGGACTTCAGATCTGACTTCACCCAGGGTAATTTCCTCTGAGGAGCCTCACTGTGACCTGTCTGTGGATTTCTATGACTATTACACTAGCTGTTTTCTATAGCACTATTGGAGTGGAAAGTCAGCGGAGTCACAGAATTAGCTGTCACTGTACACCCTTATCTCACTACATACATACCCTTCTCTCAGGCTTGGTATATTTCCCTTCCTCAGGAACAGTCTTGGTAATCCTGTGATATTGGGATTAATTATCTCTGTGTACATTAATTGAGAAGATAGAAGTATGGAGAGCTGAATGAAGGTAACAAAGCCATATCATGCACTGTGACAGAGACCCTAGGGTCTTTGACTATATTTTGACACTGAATCTATTAACCAGAAAACTGTGCCACAAGACTGCAAGGTCCTTGCTCATGGCAGCCAAAAGTGATAGGGTTTTTTTTTTTGGGGGGGGGTGAGGTTTTTTTTTTTTAATGAATGCCTGCATTTTTCTTATCCAATGTGTATTCACCTTTTAAAAGATCACTAAATAATACCAGTTCATGTGTGTACCAGATACCTTTAAATTAATTGGTCATTAGAAGTCAAGAAACTCTGGCCTGGTCACAAAAGTCATGATTCTCTAGAGCTGCCAAATGGTAATCATAGAAGATAGTTTTCTTCTTCTAACAGAGTTGTAGTAGCCTGTTGTCAAACATGCCTGTCATTGTAGATTCTGGGAGACCAAGACAAGAAGGTCATGAATTTGAGGCCAGCTTAGACTTCCTAGCAAGAAAAAAAAATGTAGTAGATGAAGCCCTTGAGGAACACCCCTTCCTGTAACCATGTGGTTTCACTCCCCTGTCAAAGGCTCTCCAGCACACAAGGCAAAGATCCACTCAGACCTGCATCTGAGGGACCTGGCCATAGCTCTGTCCTCTCCTGAGCCTGAAACCATCGTACCCATCTGCTGCCTACTATCTCCTCAATGTAAATGTCTGGGAGATGCTGGCATTGGTTTCACTCTCTTTATCCCTCATCCTCCATCATACCCACCAGGGTACCTTCTAGATTTGTTTCTAAAACCATCTTTCCTAACACTAGAGACCCATCTTCAGGTGCCTGCTGCCCACTCTGGCCTTGATCTGCTGACACCCAGGGTTTACCTTGTGACCTGAGTTCTGTCTAAACTGGACATGGGGCCTCAGGATCACCTTCTCACTGCCCCCTGTGCTGTCCAGTCACTTTCTCTACCCTTTCTTCCTTCCCTGAACAAAGCTCAGAGCACTTCCTCCCTCCGTGAGACACTCCTTCGTTCTGCTGATTCTGCTGGGCCTGTATTTTCTAATCCATCCTATAAGTGACTGTCTAGCTATTCTTCCTTGATGTAGGCCTAGTGCCTCTTGTGAGAATGCCTAGTGCTTCATATTTGCTCTACTAAACCAAGTAGCTTGGTCCAGTGCTCATGACTCTAATGGTCCCATAATATTCCTTACTTCCTATTCTCTACCTATATAGTCAGTTATTCCTTGACTGATTCAGAATTTTCCCATTTCATAAATGCCTGTCATACTTCCCAAATCTGACCTCAGCCATCTTGAGTGCCCCTGTTGCAGCCATTCTGTTTTGCAGTTATTTGTGCTCACTCCTGTCTCTATACCTAGGTGGCACTGTGCTATTTACTCCATTGACAATCATTATCCTTATGTTCTGTGTTTAGTAGTGACCCTTGGACTTTCCTCTGTTAGATGGCAGCTCTCTCAATGCCAGGGGCTGTGTATTGATCATCATCATATCCCTCTGATACAGCTGGCCACTGGTCATTGTTGTCATTGTTACTTCAGGGCTTGTCCTATCCCATATCAAGCAATATTGACTTCTTAGGGACTTGAAGGTCCTGGGGCTGGCTAGGAGTCCTAACAGTAACAGTCTATGAAGGTTACTTTAACCCCAAGGTTGTACACATGACTGACTTTCCAACTAGTAAGACATTTAGCTAGCTTCTGTGTGAGTCCTTCTGTTAAAAACCAGTTAGTAATCACAGGCTATATTTTAACTGTCTGTATTGAGACATGTTTGAGCAGAAAAATATGTTCAGTAATTCCTGTTACTTCTGTGACTTGTCTCCATGCTTGCTATTTACCAGATGTTTCTCAGTGAACTAGCTAGAAGCCTCTCAGAGAAGGGTTTTGTTAGGCTTGGAGGTAGTATTTGAGGTTGTAGTCTTTGCATCCTTTACAAAGCTCATGTTTCCAGGAGCACAAGTCACATTTAAAGCCCAAGCAGATGCAACTCGACTTTCCCCCAGTGTGCCTTGATGAACCAAAATGTATTGTTTTTGTTTTGGCAGAGGCGCAGTCAGCTCCGGCCTGTACGTGCTTGTTTGCTCTGCTGGCCCCTATTCCTCTGTGTCCTTCCTCTGCTTTCTTTGATTAGAGGCCTGCTGGATATCATCACCTTGTTGCCATGTTTGCCGAAAGAAACAAGTGTGTCCATGCAGCTTCCTGTGGGTCCTGCCTACACTTCACAGCACGGGCTGCCCCATGCCATGCTGGTGATGCATGCCTCATTCATAAAAGCATATTTTTGGTGCCAGCTGGGCAACAACCATTATTCCTATACTGCACAGATTTGAAAAACAAATTTGGCATCTGAGAATAAAGTGGCATGGGGCCTTCAGTGAGCTGCTAAGCATCAGAAAACCCTGATGCTAGATCAGTCTTCACAATCAGACCACATGGCCCAAGAGGAGGTAGAGATAAGTAAAGCATGATTAGAAACAGTGATTACACCAGCCAGGCCTGAAGATATGCTCTGAGTCACTGAGCTCACATGGTGGGATAGCCAAGGCTAGAACCAACGCTTTGGATGTTGCAGTCTCGCTGTTGGGTAACATGGACAGATACTGATACTCTTGTGAGTGGGCCATGAGAATACCTCTCCTGCCTTCCATGGGCAGGTATGCAAGAGAACATCTGTCAACCTACCTCAAAACATTAACCTGCTAACAGAGTAGCACATTTTCCTTCATGTCCTGTCTGTCCTCAGTGCACATCACAGGAAGCTCCCACAATGCTGGATCCCAGAGATTTATGGAACCATAGTCCCTACCCCAGCACTTCATACTCCAAAACAGAAAGAGTTTAGCAAGAACTCAGGGTGCAGCTGTGGGAACCTGAGTAGGGGACTCTGGCTGTTAGTTCTGTATTGCCATCATGCATGATATTTGGTGTTTCAAGAACCACACAGAGGGTGACATGTAACAGACTTTCTTTTGAGCCAAGAGCCAGCTCCCAAATCATGACACCAAGACTTATCATTAGTTATGAATGTTTTGCCTTATCTTGTGCTTGTCTCACTAGCTCCTATAACTGAAATTAGCCTGTTTCTCTTGATCTACACTTTTATCTCAGGGCTTTTTATCATTCTTTCTGTATGTCCTACTCTGTGTCTGGTTACAGGCTCCACCTATCCCTCCCTCCTCTGTCTTGCTTTTGGCAGTTCAGCTTTTTATTAGACCAATCAGGTGCCTTACGCAGACAAAACAACACATCCTTACATTGTTATACAAATGCAGCATAAACCAATGTAACACATCTTTGCCTAGTTAGAGTAATATTCCACAATGGTAACATAGAAATTGAACCTTGAGGAGTGTTTCCCCAGGTACAGCAGATGGGAAGGATGCTTTTGGTAGAATGAAAATGTTGCAGGCCCTGGAATGAGTGTCTTGAGTGTATGGTGTGTTTTGAGCAGCAAGCAATCTGGCGGGGATAGAGGCAGAAGGCTTTGTCCTTAAGGTAATAGGAGAACAGCAGCTTAATTTTGTTGTGTTGCCCCAGGTGGGGGATTCCCTTGTGCTCTGAGCCTCACTCTGCTTTTTTATTGGACGGGTTTCTAATGTTCTTATTCCTGTGTGTGAGGTCAGCTGGTTTGTCACTGTCCCAGCTTTGGTCATTTAACAGTAGGTGCTAATTAAGGCCCAGTATGTTCCTTGATCTCCTAGAGGTGGGAATCCACAGATATGACCCCTATGGGCCCAACTTCATCAAGGCAGGCTTCCTGTGGCAGATGAGCTCAGAACACCCCTACATACACCCCACCTCTTTCACTTTAAAAAGCAGCAAATCAATAACTCGAACACTGGCTACTTGCCTTTACCTGCCGTAACAGAGCCCTTGTCACTGACTATGAAGCAAATAAGTCTTGAGGGTACTCTGAGTCAGAAGTCAGCAGTCACTGCTGGCCTCTCTAAGGAAGGATATTTGTTTCTTCTGCTTTGCCTGGGCCTTAAGGTATTTGGGGGTGGGGGTAATAGAAGAGAAGATGGAGTCAAGCCAAACATGTTGCAAAGACATCCCATCTGGAATTCAGCCTACACATAGTTCTTTCAAGTATCTGTCACTATGTTAACTACAGATCATGTACTGGTAGGGGGACTCTGGTGTGTTCCATGAGACAATGTTCTTTGCCATATTTCTTCTTTACAGTGGCTGGGAAGTCACAGTGAAAAGTTTATGTTGCTTTGGTAAAAAGTTACAATTTAATTTAATTTTTTTTTTCCTTAGAAATCTCGAGCATACATTTCTTTCAGTGGGCATGCTGTGGAGAATTCTGGACAGAAAAAAAAAGATATTAAGGAAAATGACTAAAATCTGAAGAAGGATGGACTTCAGAGAAAATAGTTAATAAGGATTGATATTGGTTTATCAACTACTGGGAACCTAATAGCAGGAGACACTGTGTGAGGTGGCAATGTGACAACTGCCTTCCTAGCTTTTTCTAAGTCTAAAACATTTATAAATGCAGATTTTATCAAGAAATGTTCATATAAATGTACAATTCAGAAGCATATTTAAAGCTACGTTGTCACATGAGCAAGCACAGTTGAAAAGCATCTCTTGGCAGTTCTTTCCCTTTCCCCTCACTGGAAGGCTTTCTTCACATCTCAAGTGAGGTTGGTGACTCCATAGAGCTTTGGCAGAGTTAAAGAACCCAAGCCATTCAATTACAAAACTAAGTCAGGCCAAGCCTATTTTAATCTTGAGCCTTGAAGTCCTAAGGATCATCACAGTTCCCTGGCCTCTCAGGCTTGTGAGGGAGAGGCTAGGCACTGAGAACGCAGGACTGGCTTTATAACTGATTGTTCTGTTGTAACCTTTGCTGCCACACTGTGCACAAACTGTTAGCTTTTTAATCTTAGCTCTGAAATATGGACCATTTCTCCCATGAGTTATTTGGGGCTCAAGCGAATTCCTCCCACTCACTCAGCCAGCACAGAGTCAAAGCTCAAAGGGTCATGTGACGACTGTTGGAGCCACACAGTATGTATTAACTATATATGCTTCTTCCAACTTCCTGCCTACCAACCTGAGTCCTTGACTTTGGTTTGTAGTGCTGGCCTGCCTAGCTAGCAGATTAAGAACACTGTACTCTGCTGATTGCTACCCCAGAGCCACCCAAATCAGACACCCAAGAAGCCTGCTACTAACAGTACAGAGTCCTGAATCTACTTAGATGTCTTTAACTATAACTGGTCCTAGACCTGCACCTGTTTCTACACCTCAGCTCTAAAATGAGCACTACAGAATCTTCAGTCCCCATGTGATACTTGGAAATTAGAAGAAAGGTCAAGTGACAACCAATAGTATACTCCTTTACCTCCAGTAAGCCATCAGAACCCTTCAGTGGACATGGCAGTGTGCCATATGGTAGAACTGCTAGGTTGTAGGTTTTAAAACTTTGCCTTTATCTCTGCTGTACAAAAAATGATGCTATATTTCATACTCCACAAGGAAGGATACACTGTGCATACAGAAGTGCATTTCAGTTACAAACATGGGTACTGATGTTGTCTCTGAAAAGCAACACAGTATGCAGTTCTGTTTCAATTACCAGAGGGAGCCAAGGAAATTGCACAGGCAAGTGGGAAGAACATTGTTCATTTTGGCAAGTGATATAAGTGTGTACATTATAACTATTATAACAGTGAAATCAAGGATGTTTTTCTCTGTTCCTCAGTAGGATGTACTTGCTTACTTTATAAGTTGGAACAGATGTCTGTTGAATTACCACCACATTTATTTTTCATTTTAAATAATAGTCTCTGTCCTGGTCACATGTTAGATGCACATATGCACTGAACTCTGAGCTTACTGATTGCCTCAACATTCCTGAACGGCTATGGGGAGGTCTTGGGAGGAAGCCTTCTGGGGCACCAATCAGCACTCCTTGGCCAGCTTCCACAGGGATATGCCCCTGTCCCTGAATCCTTCACTCTTCACCACCACCCACAGTATGCTGCATGTTTAAACAAGCCATTTCTATGAGCTTGTGCCAGGTGAATGACATCACCCTTACACAGCTGAGTAACATTCTCAGGGAGCAGAGCTGATGAGCATATTGCTGCCTGACTCCGTTGTGTTTTCAAAGACCATGAAATTTAGTCCATATGCTTAAATCTCCCATTGACTGATTGCCCCTATGCAGTTAATACATATAGCCCAAGAATATTTTTTAAAGTATGTTTTGAAGAAAATTTGAATGGTATAAAACACTGTAGTCCTGTTTTAAGAACATATGTAGGAAATGTAGTATATGTGTATGTGTGGCCACTCTCCTTTCTGAAAATCATTTAGAAAGTATTTGTTATAGTTTCATTGGTTAGATGTACTTCCTGGTCTTTGCTTTTGAAGCATTGAAGCACTTTGCTAACTTAGACCACTGCTGATGTACAAAAAATGAAGTCAAGGCAAGAGGCCAAATCAGAGTCCAGGCAGGCCTGCTTATGTTAATATTACGTAGCCACCTCTGGGTTAAGCTGGTCTCCTAAGGCCTCCGCCCAAAGAGAGAGTCTGGGGTTTACTGGTGGCTCTTGGTAGAGATAGCAAAGCCTTCTGGTGCAGGGATGTTTGTATTGCTACCAGGAGCCTCCTTACATCTCCTGCTACTCTCCCTAAGTCTTCATCTGTAGTGTAAGCTAAAAAGAAAACTAAGTAACAAAAATTTAGAACCTTTAGAAGATGATGCCATGGTACCATAGCAATTTAAAAATACCAACCCAGCATGAAAATTCATGAAGCATTGTGTGAGCCTCCATGTGTGTCCATGGTGGCAATGGACCCTGGAGGAGCCAGTTGACAAAGCAGACATGATTTACTGTGTTCTTTGAGCATGTCTGTCATGTGTGCCATAGGCTAGCTCAGACTTTCACACAGTCTATATGTACCCACTTTATATATATGAAAAAAGTGAGGGCCAAGCTGCTTCTATTCTCAGGGTCACACAGTTGGTCATGATCAGAGCCAGGATTTGACTCAGAGAGCCTGATGGAGATCTTCCATAAACAGATTTCCATGTGGTCTCTTGTATCTCACCTGTGCCCTTACCTACTTTTCCTCAGTCTTTTTTGTTCTTTAGATAACTGTACCACTGTTCCACACTCTCTAGTCGCATTCATAGAGTGGTGTGTTACTGCCATCACGGTTAGAGCATTTGAATTGCCTCTCAGAAGACCTGGAAACCCTTAAGTTTTCCCTACCTCACTCCGCTCCAATAGAGTCTACTTTTTCTTGCTATCAGTTTGCCTACTCTGGATATTCCATATATAAGGAGTCATATAACATGTGACTTATTCTGACTGTTCACTGTCAAGGGTTGTCCATTTTATGGCATCTATCCAGATGTCCTTTTTAAAATAAATATTAAAGCATGTTGATAGCTCATTGTAGATACACTTTAATTCAGTTTTATATGTCTACTTTCATGTAAGTAAAGAACATATTTCAAGTCTATCTCTCCCTCCATACTCCATTTACCCTCCACTCTCATTCTTTATTTTTGCTTGACCATTTTGTCTATTTCATCGTATGAATTTCTTGTGATTGATTGAACCACAATTTAACAAACACTAGGTTTGCTCCTGTGTGTCGGCTATCATGATAATTATGCTGTGAACATTTCTATCTAAGGTTTCTGCTGACATATTCCTTTCATTTCTCTTGAATGAGGATTCCTGTGTCATCAGGTCACTCCATGTTTAACCACTTGCCAAACTATTTCTCCTTCCAAATAGACCTGCACTCTGTGTTCCCCCTGGAGTGTATGAAGGTTCACAGTCCTTCACATTAGTGTTTACTCCAGCCGTTGCAGTGGGCGGAAAGCATTGTTTCATTCTGGTTCTGTTGTGTGTTCTTCTAATAATGTGCGGTGTGGAACACTTCATATGCTTTCCCCTCTACTCGTCTTATTTTTTCTCTTACATTTCTTGATTTATTGTGAGTGCCTGTCATGACTTATCTGTGAAGGTCAAAGGACAACTTGTGTGAGTTGCTTCTCTCCATCAGGCATGTAGGAGTCAAATCCAGGTTATCAGGTTTGGCAGCAAGAATCCTTACTCACTGACCCACCTCTTGCTCTCTTTTATTCTTATAAACTGTGTAGTAATAACTCAAGTTGGTCTGGAACCTATGGTTTTTCTGCTTCATCCTTTTCTTTCTTTGTTTATTTTTATTTCTTTGTTTTGTCTCTCTATGTAGACCTGGCAGTCCCGGAGCTCACTTTGTAGAGTACGCTAGCCTCAAACTCACAGAGATCCACCTGCCTTCGCCATCTGAAACCTGGGATTAAAGGCATACACTACTATGCCTGACTACTGCCTCAGCCTCTTGAGTGTTGAGGTTATAGGCAAAGTTTAATCACACCTAACCCCTCAACATTGTTTTAACATTAATTGTAGGTCCTCCTCCACAAAACTTACATGTGTACTACATCAGGAAAAGCACATTTGGAAAAGATGACCACAAATTCTTTAAATTTTGAGAATTTTATATATGAGTACACTGTATTTACATCATTCCACCTTCCTTCTTCCCTTAACTCCCCTATGACGTCTCTCCACTACCTCTTGAATTCATGATCTGTTTTATAATTATTATTGACATATACACATATATAAGCACATATACATATTATACAACCTACTAAGTCCACTTAATATTGTTCACACATACTTGTGTTTAGGATTGAATACTGGATAACTCATCAGGAGTTTCATCCCTGAAGAAAGCTGATCCTTCCTCTCTCAGCAGCCATTGATTGTCTGAAGCTCTTCTTCCAGGGGCGGGGCCTTGTGAAAAAGCCCCGATTCCTGCTGATGTGCCAACTGGTTGACTAGTACTCAGGTCTTATTTAGGCAACTTAATGTTGAGATTTCATGGGTGTGGCATCCCTGTCATGTCTAGAAGGCATCACTTTATTACAAGTACCATGGTCTTTGGCTCTTAGAATCTTACCATACCATCTTCCACAATGTTCTCTGAGCCTTGGATCTATGAGTTGTGCAATGTTGTAGTCAGCACTTTTAAAATGTTGAGTTATCAGATTACATAATATTTGTTTTTTTTCTTTGTTTCATTGCTTAAACAAGACCAACACTTACCTTCAGTTGATGTCTCTTGGATCTTCTAGTCTATAACATCCCCACCCCACCCCAAACCCCACCCACCTACCCAGCCCTACACATAATCATGTGGTGATTGAAATTGGATTGTGTTACATCACCAATTTTCCAGTTCAGAAATCTGCACATGCATCACCTGTGGTGTCATTTCAGGTGCGTTTCTGTCTTTTTACTGTCTTCAGACAAGTAGTTGAATATAGAAGCTTGATCAGATTTAACTTACTTTGTATGTTTAACAAGACTTTGGCAGAGTTCATACATCCCTGTCTCTTGTTCTGCCTTTAAGATTATTGGTTAAGTAGAGTATTGTATAAGACATATATCATAAAATCTTCCTGTATTCGAGTTCTCCAAAGAAGCATCACCATGTATATAAGATGGAATTTTTTACACTAGCTCATAGGATCAGACCCTTGATAGTCTTTCCAATGACCATCTGCAGACTAGGGAGCCAGGGAAACTATTAACTGCTTAATCCAAGAAGGTGGAAGCATCCAAAGAGAACCTAATGTAGACCTAGTCCAAAGCAGAAGACCTAGAAGACCTGTCCTGTGTTGTTTGAATGAGATTGTCTCCCAGGGCTTAGATATTTGAACACTTGGTTTCTATTTGGTAGAGCTGTTTGGAGTGGTTTAAGTGGTACAGCCTTGCGGGAGGATGTACCTCACTGTGGATAAACTTTGAGAATATATAGCTTACCCTACTTCCACTTTACTCTCTTTGATTCATGCTTGAAGTTAAGGACCCAGCTCTTGGCTTTCTTCTCCAGCTGCAGTACCTACCTGCCACTTGCTGCTGTCATTACTCACTATGATGGACTCTTATCCATCTGAAAATTGAGCCAAAATAAAAGATAGCTTCCATATTGCCTTTGGTCATGGTATTTCATCACAGCAGCAGAAAAGCAATACTAAAAACCCTGAGGAGCCCATGATGTACATCCAAACTGAAACACTAAGGAACCTAGAACCTGATGTCCAAGAAAAGCAGACAAATGTACCACTCAAAAGGAACATGCACGAGCAAGAAATAGTCTCTCTCTTGAGGTTTTTGCTCCTTCAGTCCCAGCCTAGTACAAGACATTTTTTTTTCTTTACTTGTTTCCTTGTTGCTATGATAAAATACTCTGACCAAAACAGCTTAAGGGAGAAACAGTTTCTCATGATTCCATATTACAGTCCCTGGTGGTGGGAAAGAGATGAAACCCGAAGTTTGTCACGTGTTATCCATGATCAGAAGTAGATACTGGGCTTTTCCATCCTTACTTGGTCCAAGGTCCCTAGCCTAGGGAATAGTGCCACCCAAAGGAAGACATCCCACCTCAAACAAAGTAATCTAGATAATCTCCCATAACCTTGTCCAGATGCCCACCTCTCAGGTAATTCTAACTTTTCTCAAGTTCTCAGTCAGTGCCAGTCATCATAGAAGTGTGACAACGTTGAGAGGAGGTCTTCCTGATCCATCCCCGGTCTACATGCTAGTGCTCTCTGTAAACTTTCACAGATACACATCCAAAAGTGTGCTTGACAACTCTCAGGCATCCACTCTTTTGTGTAGCCAGTTTTACAACCAAATCTAACCATTACATCCTTCCATCATGTTTTTACATTAGAAATTTCTGGAGTCATCCATAAGTATTGCCTATATTCACTGGGGAAGCTTGCTTTCCTAATCAGTCTCCACCAGATACATTCTGAGAATCCAGCTGTGATCTTTCTGCTATTTCCCTTGTATTTCTGGGATAATGAAGTATTGATAATTAAAGAAGCATTTTTTATGATCATTATGTAATAATTTTACTCAGCTCTTCCATACTAAAGTGTGAACTTTGGAAAGTCAGCATCAGATCTGCTGTGTACTTCTAGACCCACCGTACAACCTACTGCTCAGCCTGCGTTGTGGCAGGGCTCACTAGTAGAGGCTGATAAGGGAGGATTGGGTACTCCTTCCTGGACCTGCTCTGTCACTGGGCAGCCTTTTTTTTTTTTTTTTTTTTTTAAGAACTTGAATAGCCAATTTATAGAAACAAATTTATAATGTGTGTCCTTATGATTTTCTGGAATTTTATTCATATCTATTACAATGTTTGCCTTTCAATTACTAGTTTTATTGAAGTAGATCATCCCTTTTTTTGTTTAATTTGGTTAAGAATTTGCCAATTGTGTTTAATCCTTAAAAATGAATTAATTTAAAAGAAAAGAACTTGAATAGCTCTCTGGATGTTTTGGCAGTGCCATGTAGCAATCAATCCGAGTGAGAAGGGCCAGAATACACTGATGTACACAGTGACATTTGGAACACCAAATCCAAGACTGCAATTCAGAATGCAGGCTATGTTTTTTCTGTTTAACCAAAACTACTTTTATCTAATTAAACCAGAAAATTTATGGGTCACATACCTATCAGAAGGCAGAACCTATTGCCCTTCAGTAAGAGGAATCCGACTCTCAGCCTAAGGCTATGGTTGCTTTTTTCTGGATCTAAAATGAAGATTGTTATTAAATTCTGATTAATTTAATTTTAAAAAAGCCAGTGCCAGTGTGTTTTAAAACCAAGGAAATCACATCTAGGGGCTTCCTGTTAACACTGAGTCTGGTTTGTCTGAATCACTGCCTGTCTTGTTCCTGGTGCTCACAACCTATCTGAAGCAAATCAGCATGTGCCTCTTAGGGTCTGACACCTGCTTCCACATCACCCCTTCACTACTGACTCTGTTAAGTACCTTAAAGATAGCATTTAGATGTTAACCCAGCATTTGTGGAACAGGCCCCGTTCAGTAAAACAAGGCAAGGCCATGTGAATGCATTCTCTCAGGCTTCTGCACAAAGCTGAACTTTATGTGGAATCTACAGAAGTTCTGGTGATGAGCCGCCAAGAGCTGGGGTTGGCAGTGGTTCATCATTCATGTCTCATCAACAGAGAGAGCATATTCCCCAATACAAGATAACTCCAAGTTCAAATTCTGCAGCCCACTCAGAAATAATCTTGGAAAATTCATTGTTTGCTTTCTTTAAGTGTGGCTTCCTTGTAGTGTGGCACTGTGTGGACTCTGTGTTTTACACAAAAAATGCTACAATTACAGTGTTCCTTCTTTTTCAGAAAAGCACTCAAGAGTTGCTTTTAAAACTTGGCATGTGTTGCCTGTGGAGAAGGAACATATAAAATGATACTGTCACTTATTTGCCCTCTATTCATAATGCAGAAAGTGAAAAATATTGTAAGACAGTAATAAATAGTAAAGCAATTAGACTATATTGTTATAATTAGCTTTAAAATTAGTGTTTTGATGTATGCACTTAAGAAAAAGGCAAGGACAAAAAAATAACTGCAGCCATTCATGATGACTCTGGAGTGTGTATGTGCATGAGGCGGAGGTGAGTCGCCTTTACATTTGTGAGCATTTCTTAAAACTGAGGGACTGGTGATGAAGGAGCACAAAACAGTTTAGAGAAGTTTCAGAAAGGAGACAAATGTCAGAGAGTATGTCTTTAGTATTTGGTTTGGTTCCTGTTCATCCAATACTCAGCATAAGGGGAAAGTAGAACAGTGGTTCCCCAGCCAGTAGATCTCTAGGTCCTCTTTGTATTCCTTCTTCTTTCCCGGGTGTGTGTGTGTGTGTGTGTGTGTGTGTGTGTGTGTGTGTGTGTGTATGTGTGTGTCAGTTTGGCTTCAAACTACCTGAGCTCCGCAAGTGCTAGGATTATACCCAACCCTATTTCATATCCTTAAAAGTTAATAGAAGACTACAAGACTTTGTGTTTACATGAAGTTATATCTACAGATAATGGCTACCTGAAAAATTACAACCATTAATTATTTTCTAAGTATTTCATTAATTCACTTAAACTTAACAATGAAGCATTAGGTAATTAGCATATAGGCATGAAAAATAACTATAGGAGGAAATGCAAATTTCTTTTTGTTTTGTGGTTGGAGACAGTGATGGAATAAGATACAACTTCATGGAGTTCTATGATAGTCTTTGTTGCCAAGATAGAACAATGGCAGCCAATGGCACTGCTTTACCCTTTATGAAACTCCTCTGTTCTGAATTTTTCCTTTTGACACTTCTGCACATTAATATGAGAAGTGGCTCTCCAGCCGCACAATGGAATGGATGGGGCTTATAAAGCCCTTTTGACCTCTCATGCAAAGAGCCTCTCACTTTTACTTGAGACAGAAAAGCTGTTTGATAGGAGTCGGGTAGGCTGCATGAGCATCTTAAATCTCAGATGAAATAATATTGTAATTATTTCCTAGTTTAGAATTTACTCTCTTCCCTTTCCCATTTCCTGCTTGCTTCTCTGCAGCATGTTTTGGCTTTCCTGCTTCCATTTTATCCCCACCCAAGTTCTATAGTATTTTATGGGCATCATAATTATCAGTAATTGTCTGCATTCTTGCTAGCTTCACTGCTTCTGGACTTTAGTCTGGAGCATCCTGTATGGAATGGCATGGATGCTTCCTTTAATTATTATTTCAAAGAGGACACTCATATTCTAAGAAGCCTTGGATTTTTGTTTGTTTGTTTTTCAAGATAGTGTTTCTCTGTTTAACAGTCCTAGCTATCCTGGGACTCACTTTGTAGACCAGCCTGGCCTCAGACTCAGAGAGATCCTTCTGCCTCTGCGTTCAAATGCTGGGATTAAAGGTGTGCACCACCACCACCCAGCATGTCTTGGATAATTTTGAATGCAATCCCTAGCTGCTTCCTGCATGCTCAGGAGAAGCTTCAAGGGGAGGTGATAGTTAATCTTAACCTTGGAGCTGCAGACTCAAACAGCAGCTCAGATGCCAAGGAAAGAGGAGCCTTGGGATGCTCTGAACACAGAAGGGAGGCCTTGGTTCTGAGCCCCATAAAGAGAGGGTGTGAGCAGAGGGGAGATCAGTGAGGTCCCGTATCCGCCCTGAGCTGGCTCAGAAACCAAGGCCAGCGCCTAATGTTATTGGAAGTGCCCCAGGATGTTCTTGGGAATGTTTGTGACAACAGGCCTTCAGCTGTCCCTCGTTGGGGTGGAGGGATTAAGATGTTGTATCTCCCTCCCTTCTACCTCCTTTCCTCTTCAAGGGGCCATAGCTGGATTCAAAGTTCAAACAATATAAATATACTGTATAAAGAACATTTCCAAAGATTATATATGGCACAATACTTATTTTATAAAATAAAAACTAAATTATAAGCCATGAATAGTTGTGGTTAGGTAAAAGAAAAAGTATCTTGGGAGCATTCAGAGAGAAGCACCCAGATGATGGCTTGGGGACACTCCAGAGGAAAGGAATTTCCAATTCTGCTATCAGGTCACTTTGTGTCTCATGAGGAACAGTGAAGGAAAGCAGACTGTGGAGTGGACCAGCTGTATTTCCTGATAGGCAACATGGGGGGCTCGGGAGGTGGAGAGTGCAGCAGGCACACTGGCAGATCATGAGCTTAGCATGCACAGAACTAAGAGTCAGTCCCCAGCACCACTTCTGCCAGAGCAAAAGGCAGGAGAAAGGAGAATTGTCAAACACCAACACATTTTGCTTCTCATTCACCAAGAGTTAAAACTTCCTAGTCTGTTTGGGCCATAGTGATATACAAATCTGGGTCAGAACATGGGTCCTGGGAGAAGGCTGCTTGATTTCTGAAACTTTCTTTGAGACCAACCGTGCAACCTAGGGCTCATTGCTGGCCCCGCCCCCCAGGCCTCAGTGTCATCTGCAGTGTGGACTAGTGGCAGTCCCCTTGTAGGGCTGCTGAGACTGTTTCGTGGGATGCAGTGCAGCCTATCCACTGTCATTCCAAAATCTCCTAATTAGTAGACAGTCTCTCTTGGGAATACACTCTCCCTCTACCCATTTTGCTGTTGTGGTTGTGGTTCATTGTTAAAGTCACTAAGGACCAAGAATGAAGCAGCTTTATGTGGTTTGTTTTGTTTTGTTTTGTTTTGTTTTGTTTTGTTTGTGAGGAAAAAGTTGTTGAATTTGTTCTTTTAAGAATGTTTGAATTCAATTCTTTTTGCCTGAGGATGATATTTTTATCTTAGATGATTGTTCTTTGAACAAGCAGTAAAAAATCAAAATGAAATTGGGAGGCTTCATGCTCTCTTTCTGAAAAGAAGCTTTGGGGCTTTGGGCCAAAATGTGGCTGGAAATGAATTTTAGAAGCATCCACAGTGGGAAGCCTCAGCTGAGCAGCCAGCTAGTGACAGGCCCATTCCCCTAAGACTGCAGAAGCCCTAGAGCTTCTATTAGACAAAGGGATTTAGTGGGAACTGAAAGGCTGTTCCAGCAAGGGCCTTCTCACTGCACTTCTCCCCACCTGCATGTCTATAGTTCTCTTGAATGGGTTTGGAATCTACCTGATTAGTCTATTTCCATAATTGTATTAGAGGGTTTTTTTTTGTTTTTTGTTTTTTGTTTTCCAATCACTGTTTCCAGATACTGGCAAGAAACAAATTAAGGGAGCAGAGTTAAGTTCTGAGTGGCAGTCAACCATTTCGGGGACAGTACAACCAGCTAATGGAAGCAAAAACATGTTGCTGGGACTCATTTCCCAGCAGGCTAGGAAACACAAATGTACCTGAAGCAGAAAGGCTGTATCCCTCTATCCTAAAACAGCACCAACAGCCAGGCACCAACTATTAAAACAAATGAACCTGTGGGGAAGATTTTCACATTTCAATCACAACGGTAGTTTAAACTCTTTTTCTTAAAGCAGGGCTGGCTCAGGAGAGACCAGTGTGGCAGGTATCAGGGCCTTCCATGCCACACTTAAGATCATACACTGATTTTGGGTCCCCCTGACTAAGGGAACTAATAGAGACCGAACAAGCAACAGAGACAGGGGACTCCATTACTACAGTTGCTATTAATATCATTGTCATCGGTGTCGTTATTTTAGGGACATTAATTGGAAGAAGGGTGGGTAAATTCCAGCAGGTAAGTGCCTGTCGCAGTGGAACACATCAGCACTTCGGGAGTCACCTGCCTACCACACGGCACCTACTCCGTTTCCTCTCACAAATAGAGACTATTTTTTTTTCTTTCTAAAATATTTTTTAAATCCTCACTTGGAATTAATCACATGTCACAACCCTTCATCAGGATGTGGAACAAATGTGCACATCTGGTGAGGCACTTACCACAGGTGGCGCTGGGAAGCAGTTTCAAGCGCTGGCAAGTTTGGTGCTAAAAGGTACACACTTTATGACTATGGCTCGAGATGTTGAGTGTTGACAATACAGCAGCAGGAGAGTGTTTAGGCTATGATGATGTCAGACAATCTAAAATTGTATGGTTATAAAAATATGAATCTAGGGTGTCCTTGAAGGTTGACCTATGGGAATGGTAGACATTTGGAGGTAGTCTGTGAGGTGGTGCCTGGTTACCCCAGTAATGTTTTTCCATTAATGTTTTAATAATAAAGTAGAGGTAGAAAGGACGAAGGAGAGAGTGTTATCAAGAGACCTCTGGACCTCAGGAACATCTCTGTTAAGCAGCTGTACTTTCAGCAGAAAACGGGGGGCTATATATATGGAGGAACCACATGGTGTGCAGAGCTGAGCACCCTGCATACTATCACCCTAGAATGCATAGCTGAGCCGAGCACCCCTGTATACTCTATTACCCTGGAATGCAGAGCTGAGCACCCTGTATACTCTATCACCCTGGAATGCAGAGCCGAGCACCCTGTATACTCTATCACCCTGGAATGCAGAGCCGAGCACCCCTGTATACTCTATCACCCTGGAATGCACTGTCTAGCCAGTGACTCCTCTGGCTTCTCTCAGAGACAGCAAGTTCTTCCCTTCCACATGGACAACCCTTGCTGGGAGCATGGAGTTACTGTAGCTTCCCTTAGCTGTCAGATTGATTAGCTCAATTAAAATGAACCCAATTCTAGGACCAGCTCACTCCTGGTAAGAACCTTGGGTAAGTTGTGTGGCCTCACTGAGCCTCACTCTGGTCATCTGTAATGTGAAGTGACAATTTCTTCCTCGTTGAATCCTTGCTAGTGGGAAAGACGGAAATGTGTTGTATGGAACCAGGAAGCTGCTCGGTGGGGAGGGGCAGCAACTGCTGTTGTAGGTGGATGGGTTGTTACTGTCACATTGGTACTGCCATCATCATTCTGGTCAGCTCTGTTTCACTCTTCTCCTTGAGGTCGGACCCCATTCCTCCCACACTGCCTTCTGTCCCATCTGGACTCTGGAGACATTATATAAACGCCACTTCTATTGGCATCTGCTACTTTCGTATAGCCGCAGTGTCCTTTGTATTTTTGTTACCACTTTCAGAGGTAGAGGCTGGATGACAAATGACCAGAACATATAAAGGCCAGGTCAGGAGCTTTCTCTGAAGACCAGAAGAGCTCTGCCAGCGGGGCTCAGGTAACAAAGCAAGTACATTCACCCGAATCTGTGTGCTGAGAACTTGGCCTGAGTCTTAGCTCTGCTCAGCACCTGCTTCCTGACCCTTTCATTTGTCTGCCCCCATCCAATGATGTCCATCTTCCCCACTCCCAGAGAAGCAGTGCTTGCAACCATGTTTGCATTTGTTACATATTTAATAAGTGCCCCAGCTCATCACTTAAGTGCAGATTCAGTGAGTCTCAGGAGTTCACAGACTTAGGGACACCAAGATCTTAGTACCTTTCCCTCTGGTGCATGTGACAGCTATGAGCACGTCTGAGGGGTTCCTGTCCACCCCTCCTCCATTCTTATTATGTATCATTGGCACTTGGAAATGTAACAGGGGTTTCAATGGAAAGTTCTAAGTGACGTGTGTGTCTGTAGGCAGAGGTCGGTTTGCTCGTACTGTTGAGAGGGTCGCCGCACTAATGGCACTGTTAGAGGGGCTGCAGCAGGGGCAAAGGGTGCCTCAGAACTGACTCACTGTGGCACTTAATGGATGCTAAATAATTGAAAGAATTAAGTGAGAGATGGGCAGATGCTACCTTGATGAACTGAAGGGACAGAGCACACTGGGAAGTTGTCTGTTGCCATTTCAGCACTGGGGTTGCATTCTTTGTTCACCGTGGATGGTGACAGGAATTTCCAGTCATAGGGACAGTTTGATGAGCAACATAAATGGAGGAATTATGCCTGGCTTGTGAGTCTGCCCATTAATTTGAGTGTATTTCAGAATAATCCAGCAGCTGGGAATGGCCTGATACTGTTTTGCAAATGTGCTTAGAAGGAACTTGGTGTATTCATATGGTGACATTTAGAGGGAAATTATGGATTTCAGAGCATTACAGTTTTATTGGGTTTTTGTTTGTTTTGTTTTATTCTTTTGTTTTGGGCTTTGCTTATTTTGAAGTGAGGTTTGCTGCAGCTGAAATGACTGTTTATTCATGACAAGCGGAGGGCAAGGAGGTAAAGGGAATAATTCTGCTCATCTAGGAAGAATGACTTCTTCAAAATGATTTTTGCTGTTGGCAAAGCTGAGAATATATTCACAGGAGTCCCTGCCTGCAATAAGTGACAGGAAAAACACATTGTGCACTGCGGATCGCTGTAACTGGTAGTGAAAGGGCTTAAATCACAGTTCGAGCTGGGTGTGTACAGCAGGCCCAGCTAGTTCTCAGGATCCGCAAGCACAGATGGGTTTTCTCCTCAATAGAGCCAAGTACTTGCCCTGGGATAAGCTGTTCTTGAGGCAGACGTTTCTACCCTACCCATGTCCTCCTGCTCTCCCTCCCTCCACGATGCAGAGGCTGGGCCACCCTCAGAATCCTGTCTAAGCTCTTTAGTTCTCCCTCTGACTTTGGAGATTGTGGGAGGAAGTGCCCCTTGTCTCCATACCTGTCTGACATGCTTATGACAGTGTCCTGCCCAGCAGGCTGCCAGGCCATCACACTCCCCAAAAAGCTGCCGATGAGATCCAATAGCTATGGGCATTTGTGCTGCTCACTCATGCACAGATGGCTGTTTTTTCCATTTCTCACAACTTAACAGAAAGGGCACTTAAACAAAGCAAGCTTTTAGTTCTAGGCAGCGTCAGTTTTCTCCCAGCAGGAAAGAGCCCCGCCCTGGGCAGCTGTCACTTGCATTGGTTTTAACAGCACTGACTGACTGACTAGCCTGCTCTAGGTAACTGATGAACAGTTTTTGTTAATAAAAGGCCTCAAAACCTGATTAGACCAACAGACTGCCTCTGATGCTGGGACAGAGCCTTCTCGAGTGACACTAAGGACGGTGGTGAGGGACAACATGATAGCAGGGTGCAGACTCATACCAGAGCTGGGAGCTTGTTGAGAAAAGGCAGCATGCATTGGTGGTATGTGTTGTCAGACATGAGGCTTGCACTTGCGCTGCTCTTCTCTTGGGGTGATTTCTAAACAATTTTGTAAAGTACTTTTGGACTCTTCTTTGTTCAGAGTTTAGCTCCTGGCCTTCCCAGATTCTTTCCTCCTGGATGTTAAACACCGATCAAACACCAGGGCCTGTGCGCTCATTTTATTATGTAGGTGTCCATGCTTTTGATGATCTTGTGAGTTTGTTTGCTATTGAGATTTCAAATGTAAAATGAATCAATATGTTCCTTCACTTACCCAAACACCTGCCTGTTTCTCAGGGTGACTTCTGAGTCCTTCTAACCTAACACAACTGCCATGTTGGAGACCATTCTTCATACAGGGTGTTCCTGTGTGTTACAGGACATTCAATAGACACTCTGACCCCTAGCCACCACATGCCAGGAACAGCATACCCTCTTCTTCAATATAACCGCCAAAAGATGCCTCCAGGCCTTCAAATGTCTCTGGAGGAAAGCATTATCCTGACAAGCATTTCCTCTGTTAAGAACTGATGGTCTACAGGAGCACCCAAAAGTAGACCACTCCCTGCAAATGAGGCAACCAGAATGAGGTACATGGGCTGCTCTTACTCATCTGTTAGGTACTAGTCAGTTGTCCATCACTATGACAAAGTAGTTATGTGAACAAGTTAAGGTAAGAAAGGTTTAATCAACTAATTTGGACTCACAGTTTCAGAACTATAGTTCATGATCTTTTGGTCCTGCATTGAGTCCATGTCAACACAGTCTGTCATTCTGAGTGCATGTCAAAGGAGGTCTGTTTCTCTGTGGAGGATGAGAAGTAAAAAGAGAGGTAAGAAGGGTTCAGGATCCCTAGTTCCCCAGTAACCTGATGTGGTTGACTAGCCACCTTCTAATGGTTTTAGCACTCTCAGTAGTATCATGGGTTGAGTACCAGGCCTTAGCTACAGTTGTTGGGGAACATTCTAGAACCACATTATCTCTTCAGTTATCATCTTATGTATATCCACTGTTCTACCTATATGTCTGTTTTGCTAACCAGCCACAGGACAGTAATAGTATATTGGATCAAAACACTTCCCTTCTATCTCTAACTGCTATGATCCTTATTTAACCTCTGGCAGATGAAGAGAAAGTAGTGCCCACCAAATGGGAAATGAAGCAGAGTTTTCAGGTCTCAGCTAATAGTTATAGAAAAGTACAAAGGGTTTCCATCTTTAGTTAGGAATGGTAGAGATAAGACTTTTATCTCTTAAAGAAGCCTTTAGATGTGTTTATAAATATGTATTTATAAGAAATGTGAGCTTCCTTCAGAGAAGAGGAGATTGGATCCATTTCCAGAGCAGAGGCAGGAGCCAGAATCCAGAGAAGACTTAAAAAGGCTGCAGCTGCTGCTAAGACCAGAGGACGGGAGGGTTGGAAAGAGAGGGTAGGCTGGGTGGAAATGCTGACCTCCTTTAACCCCAGTCCTAGGCAACTGTAAGATTGAGTAGATTATCAGTGGATCTTTGCCCAATGAGAATTGTAATTTGGGAGAAAATTCTTTGCTGAAGACATCAAAGGGTGGTAATATGTTTTCATCATTGACTGTCCAAGCCCAGGAACAAAAGAAAAATTCAACCTCCTTCCAAGTGACAAAAATATTTATCACTAGGGACAGATTATGCAAGAGTTGGCAACCTTTCAGAGGCCATGAGCTAAGCTTCAGCTATTTGCTCCCCTGAATGCTTCTGTTAGCAGTGATCTTGCCTCCTCCCATTGCTGGGAATTGGTAATGACAATTGCTGGTTTTAGGGTGTGTAGATTTTGTCCCAAGTTCTATACTAAGAGCTTTTTGTGGATCAACTCTGTTGATCCTCTTTGTCCTAAGTGGCCAGTTAAAGGTAAGGAAATAGAAGCCCAATAAGGTTAAATAACTTGGCAGATGCCATGCAGCTACCAAGTGATATAGCTGGGTTGCAAAACCACACCTCTGAAAGTTTAGTTCAAATGGTCAGAAGCCAGTGTATCTGGAGAAGTGATTGAGAGCTGGGATGTGCATTGCTGTGACTTTCTGCCTTGCTACCTTCCATAGCCTGAAGAGCCCTGGGAAGTCAGCTCATATGACTAGCATCTGCTAGTGGGGCAGACCTGAGGCATTTCAGAGAGCCTGGAGATGGGGCTTGTAAGGCAGGAAGGAACTGGAGAAAGAGGTTGGGCAGCTTCCCAGGAATCCAGAAGATTATGCCCTTTCCCTTCTCTACCCCTTTCTTGTCCTCTTCTCATCTTGCTCCTTCCTCTATCTCTTTTCTCCTCTTTCTCTCCCTCAAGACCCACCACCTCTGCTGGGCTGCAGCCGAGCCCTCATAGAGTGACATACCAGGCCCTCATGATGCTTGTGACATGGGCTCATTAAAAGCCAGAGGGCCCAAAGCAGAGCCTTTTAACACATGGGAGTATAAAAATTTTAATGAACAGTGTTTCCATCTTAGCCTGTGATCTCTTTTTTTTTTTTTTTTTTTTTTTTTTTTTTTTTTTTTTTTTTTTTTTTTTTTTTTTT
>PVIH01009872.1:0-45755 GCA_004025045.1 Sigmodon hispidus | reverse complement strand
AGCCTGTGATCTCTTGAGCATCCCTCATTGAGCCTCCAGTGTCATGATGCCATGGGAGGCAGAAACTGGGCAGACTGTGAGCTTGGAGCTCAAAGCCCCTTTGCGGTGAAATTCCATTCTAAGCTATGACTGCTTTCTGATCTTACTTTGTCTTTCCCAACATCCTTTCTCATTAAAAATTGAAGAGCATAAAAATAGGCCCCTTGGTCCCTTCTAGGGACTCAAAGTATGTTACCTGAAACTGTACTCTTCCCCTGATCAAAGTCCTGATGTGATTTACTCCATCAAACATCACCAGGGTCCTATATACCCATGCCACATAGTCTCAGGCTGATCTGGAAAAGCACACCCCACCCCCCCACACCCCACCCCTGTAGATTCTGGGGCTTGCCCTCCTACCTCTACCTCCTCATCTCCTTCTCCTGCAGGGTCCTGTCAACTCCATCACAGAGACAGGATCCACTTGGAAATCTGTCTCCATGCTATCACCCCAAACTCTGCCCTCTGAGCCTCCTGAGTGAATCTTTGTATTGCTTCTTACAGGTGTGCCCATCCTTGCTAGATTAAAAGTAACTTCAGTAATAAAGCAAACATTGCCTTAGTCCTATCATGTGCCAGCCACCATGCTAGATGCTGAGGATGTAAAAGTCAATAGAAGTAACAAGCTTGTCAACCCATGGCACAGGGCAGGAGCTGGGCGCACACAGTTTCCTCAGAGCAGAGCCTCCCTTATGTGATCCTCCTCCAGGAGTTAAGGTTTGGAAACCAGTACACATGGCACATAGAAGGCACTTGACAGTGGCTAGCTGTCATTCTCTTCTCCCTTCAAATTCCAGCATTAGGCCATATAGATGATCAAATGTTCAAAAAAGCATTGTAACAAAACTCAAAACTGCATGTAAGAGCCAGTAAAATGTTTCAGTGGGTAAAGGCATTTGTCACATGTCTTAATTCGGTTTTTATTGCTGAGATAAATCACCATGACCAAAAGCAATTTAGGGGGAAAGGATTTATTTGAGTTACATGTTCACATGTCCATCATCAGACGAAGTTGGGGTAGAAAGAGGCAGAAACTGAAGGAGAAACCACAGTGGAATGCTGCCTAATGGCTTCTTCCCTGGGGCACCAGCTTGCTCCCTGTAGCTTTCTCCCTGACTTGCTAATATCTCGCAGGATCATGCGCACAGGTATGACACCACCCCCTAGTGAGCTGGGCCCTCCCAAATCAATTTTCAATCAAGAAAATACCCTACAGACTTTCCCATGGACCACACCACAAAAACACAATACTCCTGAATTCAGTCCCTAGTGGAAGGGAAGAGCAAACTCCCAGCACCTGTCCGTTTGTCCTCTAGTGTTTATGTGCATTCCTGCATGAACACGGCAAGGGAGGGATACATGAAATTCAGGCAAATAACTATTAAGCTCCTCACAGGAGGATTTGAGAAGACAGAAAGATGAGCAGGCATCCCTGACATGGAGGTGGTCCTGTCAGGAGGGGTAGGCCAGGTTCTCTAAGCCCTTCCCATGGAACAGGAGATTCCTCCAGCAGCTTTAAGGAGCTAATTCCTTCATGACTCCTGGTAAGCCTCCTTCTTGCTTCTCCCCCCTTCCCTACCACCTGAAATAGGATTTGTCATATATTTATCTTGTCTGAGGCCCACTCTTCCATTCACAGCCCTGAGTTAGCAACACTCCCTCAGTTTGGAATTATGCCAAGTGCCTTCCTAGGTTTGCAAAACTACAGCCACATCAAAAACAGCCTGCCCCTCACCCAGCCTCATTCTGCAAGACAGCTAAGGACTTCCCAGGGTGGCTGCCCAGCCCAGCCTTCCTTCCTGCTGCCACCGGGAGAGGACAAACCGCAGGAAGTCTTCAGTTGGCTTGCCTCTCTTCTCCCACGATGAGGGTTTGTGTGATTTTAACTTATTTGCAGATAATTAACCTAAGGGTCAGAATGCCTTGCCCTTGTGCTTGGGCAGAGATTGAATCGGGGTTGGGAAAAGAAGCGATTGCTGGAGAGAATTAAAAGCTTCTTGATGAATGCCACCGTCATGACAGGGAGAGGAAATTACAGTCACACTTCTGCAATGTAATTAAAAAACCAAAAAAGCAAAGATGAATGAAATGCTCACAAGGGAAAATGGCATTGGTTTTTGGTGGAAGAGATTGGAGTTCTGTCTCTCACATGTGTATTAGGTCCTGAGTCACTTCAAACGTAGCTGGGGTCACACAGAACGTCCATCTTTGCAGTACCACTAAGAAAGGATTTTTTTTTTTTTTTTTACTTTAAAATGATGGGGTTTTCCACCCCTTTTGTCTCTTTCTAAAGCGCCAAAAATTTCACTGTCCCAGGACGGTTTTCCCTGCTCACCATTGCCATGCCATGGTTTTAGTAGTCACACCGACCCGTGTTAGCTACCTCTGCTCAGGAGCATTGTGGCCCTGAGCTGGATGTGTCAGACCTGGCAGCCTTTACTGTATCCTCCTTCAGATTTTCCTCTATTATGAGAGGAAACCAAGGAACCCTTCCTGTCCCATATGATGGTTTCTACTAAAATTTAGATATAACTGTGAAACAGGAGAGCCCCTGACTTCTCTGTATCATGATCTCTATTATGGGATGGGGGAATATATAGCTAGGAAACCAAATACCTGGGCCCTGGGCTCCTGCCTAGTTCCTGACTGTGTAAATCTCAGAAGAAACCTCCCTGATTGTGACTTTCTGTATTGAAAAGAAGTCAGAATAATTTTGCCATCAGATCTATTCTGAGAATTAAATGAGTTGATGCAATCAAATCTAGGTCATAGGACCAGAAGAAAAGCCAGATACTGCAATCACTATTAACTCGGGAGTTCAGAAAAAAGATGAGGACCTCAGATTGTGTACTGTGGAGAACAGCCATCCACTCTTGGTGGGTTCTAGTATCTGATTTGTATGTAATCCATAGCAATGCATGACAACACAGCAGGGGTCACCTTGCACCTGTACTGAGGGATCAGAAAGGGAGAAGTACTGGTGCTCAGCTCTTTCTCCCTTTTTATTCAGCCCAAGACCCCACCCATGGAACAGAGTCACTCACATTTGAGGCTGACTTTCCCACCTTAATTAACACAAGCTAGCACTCCCTCATAGACATGCCCAGAGGTTTATCTCTAAGCAGATTCTAGGTCCTCCCAGGTTAACAACATTAACAGTCACATTGTTTAATAGCATAGACATATTGCTTCTCTTAATGATCTTTGAGTGACCTACTCAGGATCATAGAGCTAGTTAATGGCGAAACTGCAATATTTCAAACCACTTGGACCCATTTGTTTCTAGGTTTCTTCCATGATACTCCACTTGTCAGGGAAGTAGGCCCCCAGGTCAATAGATTGTACCAAGGGAAGTGTGAAAATTTCAATGATAAGAGCATGTTGATTAAGATCAGTTTTTGGCTCCATCAGCTTTTTGGCACAGATGAGATCTTCAGGACCATGCTCGGCAACACATGTACACCCCTAGCTCTGTCCTCCCAGGAGACTTGACTACTACGGGTTGGATATCCCTTATTGCAAATGCTTAGGATGGGAAATATTTCATATTCAGAATTTTTAAATTTAGGACTATTTACATATATGTATGATGAGATATTTGGGGGTGGGCCTGAAGTTATAACATATATATATATATTCATATAGGTTGAAAATATTTTATATGGCTTTTGTGTTTTTGAAGAGAGCATCTTTGTATCTGCAACTAGCCTTGAACTTATTATCTTCCTGCCTCAGACATCGTGGTGCTGGTTTTACAGATATATGACTACTACATTCGACATGCAGTATCGTGTGTATGTATTTGTGTGTGTGTGTGCAGGTGTGTATGTGCATGTGTATGGGACCCAAAGGTCAGTGATGGGTTTCCTCATCAGATGCTCTCCACCTTATTTTTTGAGACAGGGTCTCTCACTGAATCTAGAATTCACCAATTCAGTTGAAGTGGTTAGCTAATTAGCCCCAGGAGCCCTCCTTTCTCAGCCTCCCCAGCAGTGTGATTACAAGCATGTATCACCACACTGGCTTTCTAGGTGAGTACAGGGATGCCAGCTCAGGTCTTCATGCTTGCCTGGCATTCACTTTGTTAACTGCTCCATCTCTCCTGCTTCCTGGGTTCTTCACTGTGAGGAACAGAGTATTTGCACTGACTCATCATACATAGGACATTATGTCACTGTCAAATGTTTTTATTTTAGTGCATTGTAGAATTTGGGTTTTTGGATCAACATGGTGCAACAGTGAAATCTGAATTGCTGCTGTGTAACTCTGAATCTTGTCATTGTTGGTGACTGTAATCAGTAGTAGTGATGTGCTAAACCTCAAAGAAGCAGCCAGGCAGTGTCCTCTACCCCATGGCTATAGAGTAACTTGTGTTCTTGTTTCTTCTTGGGACCCTGGGACCCTGTGCCTTCACATTAACTTTCCTAAAACTTCCAAGATAGCTCTTGATGATCTTTTCGTAGGAAATTATTCTTAGGAAGATTTGAATGCTGTCTCTAACCACTGGGAAGGGAAAGGTGGCTAGCTTCCTGCTGTGGGAAGGTTGTAGCGAAGTATCCCACAGCACACCATAGCACACCCAGGTCCTTCACATCCCTCATAGCCAAAAACTGTAGATGAGCATCTAGGTGGCTAGTTCTCTCCCACGAGGTCAGTTAAGCCGTGAACAAGGGCAGCAAGGTACCTGACAGCTAACCTGGGCCCGAGGATCCACTACTAAGCTCTCACACTCAGCTGTGCAGGGAGAGCTCAGCACCTCACCACCAGACCTCTCACAGGGCAGGTAGCCTCTGACTTCCAAAAAGGAGCCACCAAAGAGAGAGCACAGTGCAGGCACCATATTTCCCTCACAGCCTAGCTTGGACCTCTCACACTGTCTTTTCTGCCCTGCTGTGCTATCCACACAGCAGTCCTGGCGCCCTGTGGGCGAGCATAGATGGGCAGTGTCCTCTCTGGGAAGCTGCCCTGGCCCTTGCCTGCTCTCCCCCCTGCTCCTTTTCCTCCTCTCCCCAACGTGTTGCCTCTGGAAAGTGCCACTCAATGGGCTCTAAAGCCTGGGGTGAAGGTTCACATTTACTGTGTCATCTGCAAATTACTCAACTGATGATATTAACTTTAAAATAAAGGCTGGAAACTTGAGTCTGCAGTTTAACCTCAAAGGATTTTTTTTTTAATTGTGTGTCCCCTCACTGTTTACCATAGAAATGGCTACGGATCCTTAAATAGACTAGCAGAATTCAGCTCTGTTTTAAATGTAAAAACATCATAGGTGCTAGAACACTTCTTTTTTTAATCCAGAAGGACAAGTTATCTAAGAGGCTGGATACTAGCAAGCTAGTCTATGCTAGCTGCTTGAGAAGCTGCACCTCTTCGTTGCCCTACCACCCACCCTATTCAAGCAGGAGTCTCCACCCACCTGCCTGCCCTCCAAGCTGAGCCAGACAACTCAGGCTGAGCATAGGGATGTAAATGTACTTTGTTGTCACTTTACCCTTATCTTCTAGGAAGGGAATAAAATTAAACATCATAGGATCCAGACATCAGCAACATAGTTGAGGTAGCATAAAGGGAGTACACATAGTTGCTTCCTACAGAAGCAAACCAAGCATCCAAGACCCCATACAGAACTCAGAAGGATGCCTGCAGAGAGACCCTAAATGGCAGTAAGGGAAAACAAGAAGTAAAAGATCTTCAAAAGTCACATTCCACAGGGAGGTAAGGGAGCGCACCATCTCTCCCCTTTTGGAGCAGGGTAAGTCAGGATGTTATCACGTGATTCAACTAATTTCATCCCATAGCCTCTTTTTCCTCATCCTAAATATGACCTGGACACTCAGTTTTGGCTAAGGAGAATGAGCAGAAGTTTTTATGAGAGTCCCTATGGCAGTGGTCCACAACCTTTGGATTGCAAACCCTGGGGCTCGAATGACTTTTTCACAGGGGTCACCCAAGATCATCCCCCATTCCAGATACTTATATTATGACTCATAACAGTAGCAATATTTCAGTTCCAAAGTAACAATGAAAACAATTTTATGGTGGAACTGTATCAAAGGGTCTGGGTCACAGTATTAATAAGGTAGAGAATCACTGCCCTAGGAGCTTTTGGCCTGGCAGGCTCTATGACCATTTCTCATGCAGCCTTATCTCTTATCTGTGCAGTGCTGACTTGTGGCTCTGTGGCCATCTTGCAGCCACTATGGAACATATGTGCATGCTCAAGGTGGTGGAACAGAAAGAGGAAAGAGCTTAGATCCCTCATCATAACAACAGCTTCTTTGATCTGTGCACCTCCAAGTTATTTTTAATATTCATAAACCAGGTCAGTTTTGTGTTTGTATTGTTTGGATGTAGCTGAACTGATTAGAAATAATGTGGTGCACCAAGACTGTGCAGGGCTAGGATGTGTCATTCTACTGAAACTCGTCAAGGAAATGGGATCCCGGGCAGAGCAGAAGCTTCGAATACATGTGATGCAGTCAACAGAGAGAGCAATGAACAAGAGGCAGAGAATGAACGACACATGAGGAAATGCTGGAGTTTGGCTTAGAGAAAATAGCCAGGAGAGTGGAGATTTTTCAGATACACAGCTATCTACGTGATTAAAGGGGTGTTTTTATCACCAGAAACCACAAACTTTTATACAAGCTTAAAGTAATTTTTATCATTATTTCTGCAAAATGTTTTTTTATTAAAAGAAACACCATATGGTAACAGCAAGAAGAGCTGGTTACAAGTCACGAAGCTAGTTGGATTTCTTTCCAACAGTTAGATCCAAAATACTTATCACAGACCCTACATTTAGAAGAAAGAAGCAGAAGCCTCAGGACTCCTCAAAGAAAACTTTCAAGAACAATGAATAGTTGTTGCTGTTTTCATTTTCTAGAATCCAAAACTAAACTTTTTAAGGTGGAAAGTTAAATTCAAAGTATCTAACAACCAATAGCACCTGGCCCTGAACCTCCAAAACAGAAATGTCAGGCACAGAGCGTTCCATCAGGGGAAACAGCTTCTTTGTGGCTACATCCATCCTCCTTCTCTCAATATACTGAGTGTGCACTAACTACCTATTTTCTGTCTCTGTAACCTTGTTGTTATATAGACATGTTACCATACTCTATGTAACTTTCTGCAGTGAGTTTTCTACACTGCATAATTTCTTTGAAACTTCCTCAAGATGTTGCATTTATTGAACAAGAATTCTACCTCCTCTGCCTGTGCCAGCAGCATTTTCACGTGATGGCTGGAGTCCCTCTGTCCCTCTCTACAAAGCCCTAGTTCCAAATGTACCTGGAAGTTTTCTTACCTGTCTGGGCGAATGTCTTCCACCCACAGTCCCACAGCTGCTTAATAAAATAATTATTTAGATGCTTATATTAATTACCAACTGTTTTGCCCATGGCTCAGATTCATTATCAACTAGCTCTTATAGCTTAACTCAACCTATTTCTATTCATCTGTGTATTGCCACGTATTTTGTGGCTTTATCTATGTTCCATTACATCTTGCTTCTTGGGCTGCAGCTTGAAGTGTCTGTTCTGACCCTGCCTTTCTCCTCCCTAAATCTGTCTTGGATTTCCTGCCTGACTATTATCTGTCTTGCCATATTCTATAGCATTTTCTTTATTAACCAATGGTAGCAACACATATTCATAGTGTACAGAAAGACTATCCCACAAACCCAACCATCTATTAAAAATACTTGTTGCATCATTTGACTTGGTGGTCTCAGTGTCTCTACAAGTAAATATTGCCACTGATGCCATTTTATGGGAGAAACAATTAAGGCTTAGAAAAATAAACTTACCAAGATCAGATACCAAAGCCAGACTTGATACAAGGTTTTCAAACACCTAGAGCCTTATAGTTCAAATTGAAAAACAGACCAAGTACCTGAATAGACAGGCATTTACACTGCCTCTGAGCACATCCTTGTTCCAAGACACTTAGTGCTTTCGGTCCTCTTTGCTATGACCAGGCTTCATGAAAACTCTCAGCATTCTCCCTTCCATTTGCCTCTGGACTGCCCTGCAATTGAGCAGAGCTGCCCTGAGCTGCTGTTGGGGATACAGGATTCATGTATAACATTATGGTAAGCACTGGTGCAGCAGTTGGAACTGTGGTGTGTCACCTCCTCTCCAACTTCTACACATTCCATTTGTGTTCCTGTGTTTCCTCCCGGTTCATTCACACTGTGCACAGGATTGGGATTCCAAACAGCTGGGAATATCTCCAGCCTCATGGGTCAGCTCATGAGTATTTTCACTGCACCTTTAGGTACTTTGCATCTACCACGCAGCATTCACCAACACTCACCTGCTCACCAGCATCCAGGGTCTACCACAGCTTCCTTGTCTGGCTGCTCTGGATGACTGCTCTGGCCAGGTGTAAAGAGTCTTCAAATTCATCAGGCTTCTGGGCTATATTCTAGGAGAATTCAACTACAATAGCCTCTATTTACTCTACTCCAGACAAAAAGAGTCTGTATTTTGACTTTGGAAAAGACATTCCCAAGTCTTTCAGGTCTAAGATTAATGAGTACCTATAACCAGCCTTGTCCCCCAAGTCTCTTTGAAAGTCTTACCAGGTTTGATGATTCCTAAGTCATTTCCTAGCCTTTGTTACAAGGATGCTCACATACAGTGGGCTCATGGAGCATTTGTTGATGTCTCCTTTCCACAGATCCTGTTTGAGGTGCAGGTTTTCACCATCCCAAAAATTCGTATTTGGACATCTGACTTTTTTCCCATACCTTATTTTGTTACCAACTTTGTATATTTCATCTTTTCCTGGATTTTTGTTTTATCCCTTTCATTCTAAACATAGTTTGTACAAAAGAACAACATCTAAAGAATTAAAGTACCAAGATGGACATGCTAATGGAATAGGAATTCCAATAGGCTGCTAGCTATATTTCCCTCAATACATGTAATACCTTCTAGATTCTGGCATCAACGAGAATGTTGTTAATCAAACTATTTTTTCCCAACAGTACACAGCTCCTACTTATTTTTTCTCAGTGAGAATCTTTTCCCTTGGTTTGTTGACTGCTTGCTTTGTCCTGTTTTCCCACAGCCTCACCACCACTTCCCCTCCCCTTCTTGCCCCTGCTTTCCAATGTCTGCAAAGAGGAAGACAGGTTTAAAGATCGCTACAGTCCCAGGAGGAGAAGCAGGCAGCATGGTTCACAACAGCAAATGTGTCATCCCATAGTAATTACCTTACAATATAAAACAATCGTAAAGGAACTCCTGAATTTGGAAACAAGCAAAGAACCACATTCCTGCTGAAAAATGGGACCACAACATTCAAAATTTGTGCTTTTGTCCAATGGCCAACCAGTTACCTCCAGTATATGTGTTTCAGTGGGGCAAATATAAGATTCTTCCTTTAGGGAGGCATGCATTCTATAAATTCTGCAAATAACTGAACCATGAATCATACTGAACTCTTCATTCAGGCTCCGTTTGTTCCTTTCTATGCATATCAGTGACAAAGTTAATTGGTTAAGTCAGGCAAAGTAAGATTAATAATGCAAAGAGAATAATTAGAATGATGCACTGTAATAAAATGTATTCAAAATTCATAAATTATTTACTTCTAGACTTTCCATGCATTGTTTCAGACATTGTTGACTGTGTATAACTCCATCACTAGGAAATATATAAAAAGGACTATATGAGGATCATGGCATAGGCAGGAAGGATATGTGGGCCTAGGGGATCAATAACAGCATCAATCTTCCGTGCCTTATGGCTTATATCTCGTGATGTAAGTTTTGCTATTTTCTCCCAGCAGTAATCCCAAGCCCTCTTAAGAACCTTGAGATGTGTCCTTTAAGGATTCCAATATCATATTAAATGACAACTGAACATCCTTTCAAACTGTTCACTTTTCTCTTCTTGTGAAGGGGCACTTTAACCTGACTACTTTCGTCCTTCAAAATGCCACAGTGGAAAACATGGAGACCTTCATCCCTCCACCTTAATCCTAAACACTGGCACCTGCCCTCCTAAAGAACTTGCATAACCTTTATTGTGGTGGCTGAGAACTCATTGCATATGCTATGGTCTCCAGAATATTTGATCAATGCTTCTAATTTTGTTGTCCCATTGCCACTGTATAAAGTACTGGTTTAAATATTGGAAGGTGAAATCCATGCTTTATCACGACCTTCTGACAGTTTCATGGTAGGTTTCTAGCAACACAGATTAAAACAAAACCATGTTCCTTCTAGTGGAGTTATTGGAGGCTAGTACACTGAGAATTGTTTTTACATTCAGGGTAGCTTTGTAAGAGAGGTCACTGTTCGTAAATACCCTAGAGATTGTATTCATTGAGAACATGCTATGTCACTTTTGTGTTAGTAACATTCGAAGATGATAGTAAACCATCTGAGATAATCAAGGTATAGAGATGAAAGGTTTCTTTTGGTTCACAGTTCTTGTCATTTCAGTCCATGATCAGCTTAGCCCCACTGCCTTCAGAACTATAACAAGATATACAACCTATAATGAGACTATCATATCCTGTGAGAGCACATTGTCCAATAAAGCCATTCACCTACTATCTAGAGCCAGAAAAGGAAGGAAGATTCCTGTGTCCCATTCATCCCTACTTTTTCAAGTTTCTATAATCTCCCAGTAGCACCATTGTCTGGGGACCAACCTGTGTGTTTAGGGATGTAGCAATGTTCCTTAGAGGGAGTTTAAAAAAAAAAAAAGGTATTTTGTTAGCAGGCATCAGAAATGTCAGTTGCTTACACTATTACACAGTAGTACATTTCCATTCATTGACAGCTAAATATTAAGAGAAGCGCTCTCTCTCTCTCTCTCTCTCTCTCTCTCTCTCTCTCTCTCTCTCTCTTTCTGTGTGTGTGTGTGTGTGTGTGTGTGTGTGTGTGAGTGTGAGTGTATAACTCTTACTGTTCATCCCCCTCAACAGCCTCCCTCTTACTTATTCTATGGTAGCCATATTGTTTCAACTATTGACTTCCGTTTTTCCTCTGGGTCCAAAACACTTATGACACAACAGGAACTACCGTAGGAAGGAGTGGGGACCTAAGAGATTAGTTCTTGGTAGCTTGGCCTGTGTCCCCCTCTAAAGAGTAGCTCAGAAAATGAGTTTACCTGTGGGTAAGAATCTGGACTAGTTAATACAAATCTGAGGACCATGCTACAGTGTGTGAAAGAACAGGTCTGAAAAAGCAGCCAAGAATCTGAGCCAGGGCCTCCATTTTAGAACAGTGTTCTCACTGCTCTACTTGTCAGAGTAAGTGTGATTCCACACAGCCCTGAGATCTTAGAAGCTATCATATTCTGGGATTCTGTTGTAACCAACAACACATCTGAGTGATTCTGATCAGTGTATAAGCACACTACACATCAATAAGTCTCTTTTGAAGTCAGTGCTATATAGTCTTTATCGTTGGAGGAACCAGAGGCTCTAGGGGACTCAACAGCTTTCTTGAGTCCAGAACTAGTCGTTAGCAGAGCTGAGTACAAGCCCATTCTGCCTTAGTCCTACACAACCTTCCTCCCTAGAGAACTTCATCCTTCCCTGTATTCTGATGATTATGCACCCAGAAGGCACTCACTTTTGGGGGAGCAAGAGGAAGCACAATACCACTCTGCTTCTTAGCTTAAGTACATGAAGACCAGAGCACAGAATAGCTCATCAGCTTCTTCCCTGTGCCTCCTAGCTCCAGGGCAGTCCTGTAGTTGGTGTGTAGCCATGGGAACTGTACAGAAGGCAGCCCATTAAGTCTTTAGTCCTTTTTATTATCACATATAACACCTACAGAAAAAGGGCATAAAACATAAATATGCAATATAATGAACATCAAAAGATAATGTCCTAGTCAAACTCTGCTTAGATTTGACAATTATATCATCAATGACAGTGATCGTCACAGGTGTTTTCTCAGCCTGGTCACGCCTGTCTCTGCAGCATTTGTGTTCTCTAGGGAAAGTCATGGTATCCATACCATAAGCTAGATCATAATGAGTATCCACAGGCAGCACCCACAAAGTGGTGCCTGGCTCCCAGAATGTCATAACTAGAATTCCAGCACTGGAAAGGCAACGGTGAAAAAATCAGCAATTCAAGGTCAGCCTTGACAACATAGTGAGTTCAAAGCCAACCCAAGCTATAATAGACTATGTCTTTACAAAAACAAAAGGGATATTCAGGAAAGGAGCCACTAAAAACATAAAACTGCTTTTCTGAGTTAGGGCAATGGCAGCAACAGAACTCTAGTTAGCCTTGTTAAACACCTGGCTCATGCTATGCTAAGTTTTTTGGGGGAAATGTGCCATAAAGAGATTTCCAGGAAATACAGAACTTAAATGGTTGAGCACAAGAGATAACTGTCCTTCTCAGCAAATATCAATTTCTATCTATGTATGTCTCTTATCATTAAGCCTTTATTAACACTTTTCAAACATAGTAGAATAAAAAGGCCTTTCTGAAGATCACACACAATGTCTACTTCCTACAAGCCAGAGAAGAGATAAATCAGGAGCCTTTAGAGGCATCTTTGTACCAAAGTGAGCCCTCCACAGCCTGCATGGGATCCCTGGGGACAGTGTACCAGTGACAGGAACCTGAGTTCCCATGATGTAGGAAAAGTCCCCCCCACACACACACAACTGCTGCTGCCTGTGAGAAAGGCTAATCAGGATGTCCTTGCCTGCTCATATGTTAGCCTTTCCTCCAGGTCTTCAATTTCAGAAATAAAACGAATCTTCCAGCCCAGATGACTCCTTTCATTATTTTAATTACTACAGTAATCTGTCTCATACTAAGCATTCCCAGGCAACTATCATATAATTAGTTTTATACACTACTGAGACCAGCCCAAAGCCAGGCTTTCTGGTTGGTGCCTGCCTTTGTGTACAAGACAGGGCTATTAAATGGAAGGGGAGAATTAAAAAGATATGTGCTCACACATGTGCACATACACAGACCCATATACACTCTCAGCTTCAGTTTTGATGATTAATTTGTATGTTTGACATTGGCAGATTCTTCTCTGAATGACATAGTCTGTGGGCACTTGGGAGATATATCAGATGGTGGATTTCACCCCCATATCATTGAGATCCTGCTACTCAGTCCCCCAGCCAAGGAGGTTGCAGAATGCCTAGTATTTTGAAACTAAAGTTCTTTGAAAAATAACATCACTCAATCATCAGCTTCAAAAGAAAGATAGCCCAGCTTTTGAACAGCAGCAGGATTTACTGAAGACACCATGGCTAGCCAAGATGAAGCTACACAAGATGGGGACCAGGGATGGCATGTCTAACTCTCCTCTGTCCTTTGAGCATCAATAGTGATCTATGTCTGTCTGTTACTATTTATTCCCTGTTTTTGGCCAACCTCAGCACTGCATGCACACAACTAACATCCCAGTGGGAAAAGGCCAGGCATAAAATCAATGAGCAATGCACAGAATGTTTAGATTGTGGTGCTGAGTAGTGTGGGTTCCATCTAGGCATCAGAGAAGGCCATGGAGAGGTGGTACCAGTTGAGTAAATATTTGCAGGAGATGAAGGAATGAGCCCTAGAGTGACCTGAGAAAAGTCATTCCCAGCAGAGAAAAGTCAGTTGCAAAGTTCTAAAGCCCAAAGCTTGAATGGATAGATAGTGGGAACCAACCAAAAGTCCACATCAGTTAGTGAGGGTTGAATGGCTACATATAGAAATAGTCAGAAATGACAGATGGGATCTGGATCACACAGGTCTTATGGACCTTTGAAAGGCTGACTTTTACTCTGAACTGTTTGGAAAAGCTTTACAAGCTGTGGAGCAGAGATGACTAAGCATGGTTTAGCACTTTACTCAGAATGCAAAGGTGGGTGGATGCAATGCACAAGCAGACCATTCTGGAAATTTAAATGCAAATGGTGAAAGCCTAGGTGCTAGTGGCAGAGGGGATAAGATGAAGTAAGATTTTTTATATATGTATGTATGTATGTATAGATTAATTATCTGTGCGTGTATGTGTATGCACGCACGTGTATGTGTTCATCCAGCCATGTGACACAGTATTGATGTCAGATAACAACTTGCAGGATTCAGTACCCAGCAGCTGCTTCCCAAATACCTGACTCAGTGGTTTAATATCATAGTAACTAATGGGCCAGCAGTTCAATCTTATTATTGACTAGCTCTTATGCTTAAATTAACTCACAATTCTTGTCTATGTTTAGCCACATGGTTTGGTACCTTTTCTCACTGTAGCTTCTTGCTTCGTCTGTGTCTGGTGGCATCTCCTGTCTGTCTTTTCTCTTCCCAGAATTCTCCTAGTCTGGTTACCCCACCTCTGCTTTCTGCCTAGTTACTGACCTATCAGCATTTCATTAAACCAATGCAAGTAACAACTCTTCACAGTGAATAAGAGCATTATCCTGCAGCACTTCCCCTTTTATATTCTAAATAAGAACCCCAAATCTAATCTCCTCTAGTTAGCTTTTTTCCTGACCATTATTCATGACAACTTGTAACCAACAATTTAAACAAAGACAAACATCCATAATCCATTTTGAGGGAATGTGATTATAGTTCTCTAGACTACTTCCTATTCCACCAATCTTCAGACTGAATGCCTCAGCGGAAAGGAAAGAACCCCTGCCTCCTCTTTTTCTGTCAAGCTATCTCACTTCCTCCTTCATCTTTTCTAGTGCTAGGATTAAAGGGGTCTGCCACCACCACTTGGCCTTGAACTCACAGAGATCTAAAGGATCTCTGCTTTCCAAGATCTGGGATTGAAGGCACAGGCCACCACTCCCTAACCTTTATGGCTTAGCTCAGTCCACTGATTTTTAGACAGACTTTATTAAATATACACTATATCACCACAGCTCAGGTCCTCAGGCTTGACAGCAGTCACCTTCATTCTCTGAGGCAGTGGTTTTCAACCTTCCTGATGCTAAGACCCTTTAATACAGTTCTTCATGTTGTAGTGATGCTCCAACCATAAAGTTATTTTCATGCTACTTTGTAACTGTAATTTTGCTACTGTCTTGAATCGCAATATAAATATTTTTGGAAGTAGAGGGTTGTCAAAGAGGTAGCAACCAGTGGTTAAAAACCACTGCTTTCAGCCATCTTGGCAGCTTTGGCTGTGTTTTGAAGTCAGAGCCTTACATCTTAGTAGGGAGTGGCAGTTCATAAAACCAGCAAGTAATCTATAGGGTGTTTAGATTGTGATGATAGCCACATGCACAGGCACACACATGCATATGCACACCTTTCTTACTCTGTCTGTGTGGGCATGAATGCATATGTATGCCTGCATCTGGAGGGGAGGACAATCTTGGCTATAATTCCGTAGGCACCATCTCTTCTGGTTTTTGAGAAAGGGTCACTCAACAGACTGGTACTTGCTGGCTAGAAAGCCTCAGGTATCCATCTGTCTCTGTCTTCCAAACACTGGAATTAGAAATATGCCACCACTCCCACTGTTTTTTGGTTTTTTTGTTTTGGTTTGGTTTGGTTTTTATGTGGATTCTAGAAATCAAACTCAGGGCCTCATGCTTATAAGGCAAGCACTATTATCCTGACTAAGCCATCTCTCCAACCCACTTGCTTTTTAATTATAACATCTAATGATCAATGGTGATTATGCCTTTTTTATGACTGTTTGTCTCTATTAAGGTGTAAACAAATTACTTACTGTCATGTTTACAATATCCCATCGTTGCATAGGCCAGGGCCATGGTGTAACATGAAAAGGAGTACCACAGGACCATGAGGACCACATGATAGGAATCATACGCCCAACTTAGAGGCCAGATACCATGATGGGTATAGGTGCAATGGACATTTGTCAAGTAGGGAGCCTCAGAGTAGGGAAATCACCTGCTGAAGGCACAGAGCATCCTGAGAGTCAGATGGCAAATGTCTCCCTCTTTGTGCTGCTAAACAATCCTTTCTGGTTACTAAAATAGTCATCACTCCATTGTCTAGATCCCCAAGATGCCTCTTGTTTTCATTATTGAGTTTAGATATCAGTTGACTTTTAAAATCTATATTCAAATTCATTTTTCTCTAATTCTAGGCTCTTTTCTTAAATTGTCTGTGCTTCATTCTAGACCATTTATTAAGAGTAAGCCTTTTATGACATAGATTTAACAAAGGTTGTTTAAAGTCTGCCTGACAATCAGTACCATCCAGAGAAAACTCTATACTTCACTCTTCCCACTCATTCGTGCCTTCAGCTTCTGGCCCCCATCACTTTAGCAGGGCTGACATCCGACTCGGGAAGTTCTGGTCTTTTCCCTTGCCACTTCTTTCCCAGCAATGTCCCAACTCCTTTCTTCATGGTTGGCCAAGAGAGAAATAACACCTCCTGTGTTGAGCAAAAGATAAAAAAACAAAAACAACAACAAAAACAGGACTCATATATGGTAGAAATACTAAGAACACAGCATCCTTAAAGTCAGAAGAAGTGAGAAGGAATAATCTGGAGAGCTGTGGTAATCTTAGCCCCTCACCCCTGGCCCAGCTCCAGCTAATCTTGACCATTTCCTCACCAAGAATATTGAAAGCTACACTCATAGCAAGCTAGACATCATGGCCACAGACAAGAATGAGAGACAAGAGTAAAAAGTGCTAATCAAAAGGGCCAGCATGGATTTCTAATGGATGCCAGTGTGTTGCCTGCTGTCATTTTGTCCCAACACAACTAAGGCTCAGAGAGGAAGGTAACTTGTTCAGAACACCACTGGGAACGGACAGAGTCTGGAATGGAACCCAGGATCTAACCCAGCTGTCATGAGCCAGTCCTCAAGACTTCCCATTCTAAGTGCTGACTTTTGGATCCTGCCTTTTGCTTTCTAGTTTACTGACATAGCGACAATTTGGATTTGCTGCTGTTTTAAGAGGTCCATTACAAATTATCTCCCTTCCTCTTGCCAGTTTAAGTATCGCTAGGAAGCAAATGCAGGAACCAGAAAGATGACAACCATGGTACAGCTTTATTTCTGACCAGGCTGAATGAGTCTGCTGCCTCCTGAAGCTGTCTTCCTAGAATCTACACCCAGCCTACCCAGTCATGGACAGACCTTCTTCTAAAGGCCTGGTTCTTCCCCGGGAAGATCCTGTAAAGATGAAGTCATATATTATCTGTTCTTCCTCCCTTTCCCCAGACTAACCCTCCTTTCTGGTAGCAGCTGGGGTGGGGACAGCATGATGAACATCTTGAGGAAGCCAGAGACTGTTGATTCCAAGTGACAGGAGCACAGGGAAGCAACATTATCATGATACACATGAAGGCCAGGCCTGCAGGGACTTTCTCTTTTATATCACAAGTGGTTGTATCATAATTAAGTCTCTTAACCAGGGGTATGGCATTGTCAGATTGCTATTTTCTGAAAGATCCTGCCAGCTATGGGGGAAGAATGGGTTGGAACAGGCCAACTGGAGAGCGGGGGAGGATCATAACATAGTAGCTCACTACACTAGGCCTGACAGTGTAGTCTGCTGTTGGCACGTCTTCAGAACAAGTTCTAACCTGGGCTGGACACAGCCATGGAGGAGATCAAGGAGGCAGCTGTATAAAGCTTGTGCCGTATCCCTGGCTTGAGCCTTCAGGGCTCAGAACTCCCAAGAAAAGTGTGTTCTGAGCTTCATCCTCACTGTGGAAATGCCTTCATCCAGCATCTTAACAGTTTACTAAGCATCTCATTACTGTGGCAGCAGTGCAGGCTGCTTCTGCCTCCCGCCCCCGCAGACGTGCAGGTGTGATTGACAGAATAAGAAACCCATTTTCACATTGATGGAAGAGCTTCTGGGCCTTCAGTGAGTTTGCTTATTGCAGGCCTTCTGTGAGGTAAGAAGGTCTGCATTCATCTGCCATCCAGCACACGTCTGCTGAGCCCCTGTGGGGAGAGCATCATGGTGGGCATTGAGAACAAAACCATGCGCAGGAGGGATTCAGTCTCTAATATCTCTGAGTTAATGCCAGGCTAGTGCCAGACCATCCCAGCATGGTGACATGCCAGTACTAGGGGAGTGCATGGAGAGTGAGACAGGGACCTCTTATGTAAGCAGCTGCAGAATGAGCAGAAATTCATGAAGTAGAGTGTGGGGGAACACATGGAAAAGAGCAGTATTTTCAAGATATGGAATCAGCCTAGAAGCCTATCATCAAATGAATGGGCAAAGAAGAAATGAGGTATATACACAATGAGGTTTCATTCAGCCATAAAGAAGAATGAAATTCTGTGATTTGTAGGAAAGTGAATGGAACTAGAGTGAAGTAAGCCAAACTTGGAAAAACATATCATACATGGAATCCTAGATACACACACACACATACGTGTGCATATAACATAAAAGCATAATTTGGGGGGATAGGAAGGTAAGGGTGAATCTGAGATAATTACAATGACATACATATTTGAAAATGTGGTAATGAAACTCATTATTTTGTACAACTAAAAGTAGTCCACAGCCTGACATCTTCAGCAGCCTTGAACGAGCCCTAACAGGAATGCTGACATAGTACCCCTTTTACGGGATGCAGATTGCCTTGTACCAGACACAGCACCAATAGACTAGCCTTTCCACCCCCCTCCTCAGCCGGGATCATAGTATACAAGGCAGTGATCACATTGAAGAGACAGTTTCATGAAGCTTGGCTGTGAAAGAGACATAAGTGACAAAAATGACAGAGTGATGAGGCCCAGTGGAGAGCACGTTACTTTAAGATGGACTCAGCTTAAGCTTGTGAAAATACCATTGTGGGGAGGAACGGTCCTAGGAGTGAGGAGGGAGCAGGCACAAGGAGAGCAAGGATGCTGTTCAACAAGCATGCCGAGGGATGGTGATGGCCAAATGGTCCTTAAAAGATGTGATTAAAGGGCCAGTTGCATTCTAGAAGAAGGCCATCTTCAAAAATGACTGTTGAAGATGGGCTCCCTCCATCTTCCAGGTTATCTCAGAGCACCTTGTTGGCAAGTCTCTGTTTTTCTTGTTAGTTGGTTTGTTTGGGTCTTACTTTAAGATTCTCCAGACTTCCTCTGCCACCATTTTGGGTAATGCTTTGTGTGCACTTAGCTGACTCAGTCAAGAATGTGTTATTTCTTTATCTACTGACTAATGGAGACAAATGCAGAGATCCACAGCCAAACACTGGGCCAAGCTTTTGGAATCCTGTTGAAGAGAGGGAAGAGGAATTATATAAGCTGGGGGGGGGGTGTTGTCATAGTGAAGGTCATGAAGGGTGGTGGCAATCCACAGAGACAGCTGACCTGAGCTCAAGGGAGCTCACAGACTCTGGACCAACAGCTAGGGAGCCTTTATAGGCCCTCTGCATGTAGGTGATGGTTATGTAGCTTGGTCTGTTTGTGAGGCTTTTAGCAGTGGAATCTGGACCTGTCCATAGTACTTGACTGGCTTTGGGAAAACTGTTCCCCATGCTGGGTTTCCTCACCCAACCTTGATGCAGGGGGAGGAGCCTGGTCCTGCCTCATCTTGATGTGCTGTGCTGTGCTGACTCCCATGGGAGGCCTTCCCTTTGTGAATGGAGACAGAGGAGGGATAGACAGGGGTTAGATGACAAGTGGGGAGGACCTGGGAGGAGAGAAGGGAGGTAAACTGGCTGGTATGTAAAGTAAATGAGAAAAAAATTAATTAAACAATGTCTTACTTAAATTTTAATACCAATGTGAGTGCCATAAACACTTGGAGTTAGGTGCGTTTTGAGGGTTAGAGTGGGATCCCGACACCATATGTCTCTAGATTTGAGCATGTGCTGTGTTCCAAACTGAAACCTTGAAATGATACTTGGGAACCGTTTCTCCATAAAGACCTTCCCTGGATGATAAGCTGTTTGGAGAAATTGTAGAAGTGTCGGAGGTTGAACTGGGGAAGTCAGCCATTGGCAGCCAGTGTTGGCCCCAGCAAACGCACGTAGACCTATGCAACCTTTAGTTTTCTAGACAATGACATCGTCTAACCTAAAAGTAGGGTGCGGCTTTCTTGGACACTTTATAGTTGGTGCAGTGGTAAAACTAGCAATTCATGGCAAGCAACAGATGACTTTCTGCCAAGCAGCAAGCAAGCTTAACATATTGAGCCGTCATATTGACCTCCTTCACAGTGTCCTCAAGCAACATTTATTCTGGTGTGCAATTCTTTAAACCTAATTCTAAGCATGAACCCTCCCCTCCCTAATCTAGAGTGGAACACCTGTCCCCTATTTCCAACTTCAAATAAGTCCTCTGGTGGGAACCAGCTCTACCTGAAGCATTCCAAGTTGTACCCAGGAAGACATTCTCCCCTAGGACCATCACTCCCTTTAAGCAAGTACCCTGCCTCTAATTCCACAGTGACCTTGAGCATAGAAAAGATGAGGCCATTTCTCATTCATGATAAGCCCTTGATAACATGGAGGGATTTCAAATTTCTTTACACATAGAAGTTATTTCCTCCACCCTAGTTTATACCAGAGTGTCCTCCTAAATATGTCTTGTTTATGACATAATGGTCTATTTCTCCCACTTATCACCTTGTCAGTGTTGGCAAATTAAAAACCATCCTCCAATTGACTTTGTCCTGGCTCTGCTTTTCAGATTCCCCTGGGCATATCCTGTGCTCACGCTGGTATTATGAGGGGCCAGCCTCACTTACTGTCTCCCCTGTGATGTGCAGGGATTCCCAAGACAGGAAAGAACAGTGATTTAACGGAAACACTTAAGCTTCCCCTCTCAACCCTCCCCCTCCAAGATGTTGCAACCAATACATCAGGGCTCCGGCTCTGTGTGCAGAGCTACAGCTAAATCATGGGAAACATTTAATTAAAAGACAAATGGCAAAATAAGGTTGTGGTGGGTGCTTTCTAATTGTGGTTTGTTAGGTTTTAATTACTCGTCCTAAATTGTGAAAGCTGATCTACAGTGTGCCTTTGTGCACCCCGTTCTTCTTAATCACAAAGACGTGTTCTCGGCTGCTGACAGGATGGGCTTCATCTTCAGCATACAGCGATTTGATCTTACACGACAGTGACTCAGCAGCTTGCCAAATCCAATTAGCAGCTTTTTGGCTGCTTATTCAGAACATCCAGCTCAAAGTCTGGCTGTGAGCCCCTCACATCCAGGTCTGCCAGGCCATAGCCCACTCATTGGTTACCAGCAGTGACCTTTGCCAAGGAGGGACAGAACAAATGTGGGGTTCCTTGATCAATTCAAAAGGCACTTTGCCACCTTGCCAACTCCTGGTCAGTGATTCCCAGGGATTCCGAGGTAACTGGAGAGTGTAGAGCTGGGGGCCAGGGTCTCAGTGATTGGTCATCTAATCCCAGTGCAAGACTGAGGCCCAGAATGTTGCACTTGCTCAAGGAGACACAATGAAATTTCCATGTCACTGCAATATCAACCTCCTCACCCCAGGCATTGCTCCTTCCTTGTGCCCCATGTCTATCACCCAGAGCCAGAGCCATCCAAGAAAGGAGAAGTATAGTAGGCTGCGGACCCTCTTCCATATAGCAGGGCCAAGTGGACAAACTGAATACGCTTTCTGGCTATGTCTGCTGCTTGTTACTAAGAAAGTAATACAGCCAGCAACAATACGACATGAGATAGCCATGTGGAAGTATCCCCAACAAAGTCGGGACTCTCATTTTCATTAGCTAGAGATCCCTTTATTGCAGGCATTGCATTGAACAGAGGGGGAGAGAAACTGGACAGAAGAACGTGTGTTTCAGGAAAACAATATGAATCAAAATCACTTCCTCCACCCATTGACTAAAATTGGTAGCAGAAGGGTCTCTAGGATATCAATGTATTTGGTTAATAACAAAGAGAAAGGGTGCCTTCTTGACTAATTTTGCTTGGGAATTTAGGATTATTATTTAATCTACTATCCCAGCTGTAGAGCTCTGCTCCATGCCTCCTTGAACACATGTCTGTGGTTTACAAGTTGCTGCTTTTGTTGTTGAGACAGACCTCTGTCTATCCCTTGAGGCCGTGGTAAATCCTGGCTTTTACTGAACTGCAGAAGTGATCAGCTGCCATGGAGCTGGCAGCTGTCCTGTCTTCTGTCACCCATCAACTCCCGTGCGACAGGAGCTGCATGTCATGGTCATGTGCTGTCTGTTGGAAAGGAAACTGTAGAGCTATAGTTTCTCATTCTCTGCCACTTTGGTTTTTCCTGTGGCTAGACCTTACTACAGAGAGTGGTTCACAGAGCACCACCTGCCAGGATGTAGCTTCTACATCTCTGCCTGGGAGAATCACTAGCCACTTCCAGGAGGGAATGCAGAGCAGGCTGAACCAATCATGGTGATGCTGAGAGAGGGCCTGCCCAGTTGTCCTGCACTTAGAAAGCTTACTTGGAGGGACTGTGGAAAGTTGTCTACATAGTGCCCAAATTTCAGTTAATATCGGTGCTCTTAGTGGTTTTTTTTTTTTTTTTTAATTTGTAACTGAATCCTGAGATACAGAACTTTTTCTTAAAATCAGTGTATGTGTTGTTAATTAAGCAAGTGAATTAATCAAGCTTATTCTTGTAATAACCATCATCCCAACTGTGTTCTCTCTTATTGACAGTTCTGTGGGAGTTACTATTTAGATCTTACACACTTGCAGTCACTTGCTGTGTAGTCATGTCTCTGTTAGGCTGGTATGTGAAGGAAGTTCCCCCAGAATGTCACAGACATCTTAGTTTCCATGATGTTGTTCAACCTGTAGCAAAATCAATCACTTCAGGACTCATTATCCAGGATGTACTCCCACTGATAAGTGATGTACAACTTCATACAGTATGTTTTATTAGTTTTGTTTAAAATTATCAAATCTGAGACTTAAAGAAATTTAGTATTCTGAAAAACTAAAATCCTCTTGTGTGTGCCAAGAGCCAGTTTTCATAGCGTGCGAGCTGCATTCTTAAATCCTCAATTCTTTCCTTTACACTGTGACACAGTAAGCAGTGGCTTTTTTGGGATGTTAATGGCTAGAGCAGATCACCAACATGATGTGGGATATCTCTGCATGCTGTGAATATGTTTCTCCCATTGGTTAGTAAAGAAGCTGTTCTGGCCTATGGTAAGAGAGCTTACAGCCAAGTGGGAAATTCAAGGTAATGCCATGGAGTTATGTGACAATACATACATTAAGTAAAATGGGTTAAGTTGTAAGAGCTAGTTGGTAATGGGCCTGAGCCATAGGCCAAACAGTTTGTAATTAATATAAGCCTCTGAGTAATTATTTTATAAGTGGCTGTGGGACTGTGGGTGGGCCAGGTGAGTCAGAAAATCTTCTAGGTACACTGATATTTCCTCAGCTATTCATGCCAACTCAGGGAAATTCAGGTAATTTTATCTAAAATGGAAAATCTCTGGGCTGCCTGGCTTCTGACACTTGGCGTGATGACACTAGTTCTGACAGAAGATGACTGAGCTTCCACACTGTCACATCAGCCTTCTTACTGCTGTTGCTGGATTCTTGTTTCCTCATCTTATTTCAGTCTCCTTCCTGAAATAGTTTTCCCAGCCTTTCACTGAGTGGGAATCCTGAGTATATTGGGCATTCTGCTGGGATTAATGCGTATTAATGCTGGCCATTGTATGTGTATGTGGGGTGGGGTGGGGGATCTATTTCCTTTCCGGGCCTTTGATCCCTAGTTATTTTCAGGGCATCTCTTTGTAGAACAGCTTATAAAATAAAGACTAAACTGTGTCTCCTATGAATTCCATTAATTCTGGAAACTTCGTAGTTACTATCCCCATTCAGATGTTGCTTACCTTTGCTTTATCTATTGTCTTTTAGCAGGGGTGTTATTTTTTATTATGTTTTTTTTTTTGAGAGGAATGCTTACTCTGTAGCCCAGGCTGGCCTTGACCTTGACCTCATGGTCCTCCTGCGCTAGGCTCTGAGTGCTAGAATTCCAGGCCCACACCAGCTCCTCTCATATATTTCATTTCTGTGCTTCTCTATATTCATTTCTTTTTTTTTTTTTAAAAAAAAAAAAAAACTATTTATTTATCTATTTGCCTTGGTGTTTGCCTGGAACTGGAACTACAGACAGTTGTTAGCTGCCATGTGGGTGCTGGGAATCGAACCCGGGTCCTCTGGAAGAGCAGAGGGTGCTCTTAACCGCTGAGCCATCTTTCCAGCCTCATCTATATTCATTTCTAAACAAGTTTCATACATGTGTCCTCTACTCCATTGCTCTATGTTCAATGTGTCATTTAAACCCTTACCTTTAAATCACAACTACAATTTTATTTCTGTATGTGTTATGTTTGTTTTCATTTAGACTTGCTGTTCTTTTCACACACACACATTGTTGTCTTTTGAGGCAGGGCGATATTATATAGCCCAGGCTGACGGACTTGCAATCTTCTGGCCTTTGCCTCCACTGTCAGCTTTGGGCTTTGATACTATGTTCCCTGGACCATTTACTGAGTAATCCCTCATGTTAGCCTTGTTCCTTGGACAGCTTCTATATTGCCTTTTTCTAGTTATCCTAGGCTTAATACTTCCAAGAGCCAATTGTATGCTTGGCTTTTTAGCCCTAGGATCTAAGGTACTATATATAGTGGTTCATGAATCAACTTAAGATTTGAGCTGCCTTTGGAGGTTTGGATTTTCAGAGTTGCCCCATTTTCTTTGTCTTCAGAATCCACACAGAGCCAAGATCCCTCTCTGCAATCCTCATGGGTATATTGTTTTCCTAGTGTATGCTGCATTGGGAAGCCAACCCTTTACAGCCTCCACTTTGTCAGGAATCTTCCAAATATCCATAGCTTCTGCTTTGATGTCAGTCTTGATCTCTTGGAAGGTAAATATTAGAATTCAGATTCCAGGCTTCCGTAGCTGACACTGTTCTTCGCTCTAGGGGTGGAAACACTGGCGACATCTTGCTGCCATTTATGTCCTTCTTTTTGGTACTTGGAAATTTCTCGTTTGTTATCTTATCTCTTGTACCATTTCCTTAAAACAGTCACTGTCCTATGTAATCTGGCACATCTGGATGTGTACAGCAGTAGGTTCTTTAGTCATCATATTCTGGCATCACTCTAGAACTTAACTTCTTGGTCATCATATCATATGTCCAACTGAATCCCACACATAGAGAAGGTTGAAACCAGAAAGAGACACATCCTCTAGTCACCCATTCCAGCAGTTGTACCAGACACATCTGCTCAATCTTTGCTGATCCTTGGCCCAGAAAAATTCAGTCTCAAGTGAGGGGCATAAACACATGGATGACACCAGTGTCAGCTTTACACCGCAATGTGTGACAGTGCCCTTGGACTTTCACCTGAGATGTCACTTTGTCTCTGATGCTAACCCAGCCCTCCTGAATGTCTCCAAAACATTTATAATGGACAAATTCAAGTTGAGAAAATCGATTATGTTTCTCTCCTATACACTAGAAATCTAAGCCTTTGAAAAAAAAAGTTTCTTTCCTTGAAGTAAGAAAATACAGAAAGTGAGCGCTTCTCTTAACTGAGTCTGAATGTAGACAACTGCAAGTCAATCATACTGCTGGATGTTCTATCGACTCTGAGTTCTACTTTATTAACTCTTCTCCGAGTTGCTGACAAGGCTTTGCTTACATGACTTTAATTCTTCCTAACTGAGGGAATGTTTAGGAACAAATAATCCTGCTTCTATCTTACTGAGACCTGGAGAGATCTGGAGATTCATCCAAGTAGCAAGGATGAGGCAACTAAAACATTAGCCTGTCCCAGCCCCTTCTTGCCCCAAGCAAAATCGCTGTTGATCATGAGATAGTGTTTTGAAGTTGATCCTTCAAGCTTCATCCTGGAGACAGCTTTATGAAAACTGCAGGTGCTCTGAAATAGGAACATGACTGAAACACTGACATCAGATGATGTCCCACACAAGGTAAGAGTGTTTGGAGGCACCCAAGCACCTTTCTTGTTATCTAATATTTCGAGGGAAACTGAACCTCTGCAGGCTCCGGCTCATTTGTGTGCACACACAAATCACATCATCATGCACACAAACCACCCATCATGTCAGAGCTGTTGTAAGAATTCAATAATTTAATGAGTGTAAACGCAGTTCAGTGTTTCAGTAATCCCGCCATTACTAATCATACATTTCTGTCGTACAGCCCTCCTCCCAAGACGTTCTTTTATAGTGTTAGAAGTTGCCTATGCTGTTTTCTCTGGCAAGTGAACCAACCATGAGCCTCCTTCCTGCTGCTGCATCTGTAATGTCTCATGCACAACCAGAAACTCTGCATTCTGCTTCCTAGGCCTGACTCCCTGCCCTCACCAACCTTATTCTTTTTTTTCTCCCTCATACTTTTTACCTTATTTGTACTTTCTGTTGGTCATAAGACTAAATTCAGATCATTACGTACCTACAGTTTTATCCATGATAGATCATTTACCCTTTAAAAATACATATTCTTTCTTCTTTTGCTTTTTCTTTTTAGTTTCTATACTTTCTGTTCTAAATAATATTTCATATTGGATTTTTTCCATTTGAGGATAAAGTCATATTTCTAGAAACATTCAGAAATTTGTTTGGTAAGTAACTGTTACCATGTTAGTCCTGTTACAAGCAATTGATAGCAACAGCTGTGGACATTAGCAAGCTGAACAGAGTGGACCTTGGACAAGTCATAGCCATTTAGTGACAGGGAGGCAAGCAGAGTCCAAGCCAGGCTGTATTCTAGCTTTGACCCTCACATATCATCATCTCCCTGAGCCTGTTCCCGTTGTCTACACATGGCCAAGCCAAACTGTCATTGCCTGAGCAGAGCAGTATGGATCAACCACTGAGACAGTGGTCACATGTTCAGGAGCATACATGGCATTATTCTTCATTGTCTTCTTTCATTATTTAGAAAAATGTATTCCCAGAAATGAGCTCCTGTCACATCTTAATGTTTCGCTCAGGTTTGTAAATTCCGAGAAAAATTTAGGCAAAGCATGGCCTCTGTGATTCTCCTGTGATGAAAACATGTTTGGTGTTTAGATAAAGGCCCTGGAATCTGACCAGCAGGAAGGGCCACCCCTAACAAGAGGGCAAGAGTGGATGGGATCCTGGGATCCTGGTGTCTCCATCACTAGAGCAGCTTTGCTTCCCACTATGCAGCAGGAATTGTTAGTTCAGATAGCATACAATGTTAGGGTGTCCTGTGGCAGAGAAATTGGTTAATAATAATGAATAAACACTTGGGGGCAGTGGTATTTAGAACTACCATTGTGACAGGCAGAAAGAAGTCTTTCCTTATGACAAGGAAACTGACAAGAGAAGGTGATGGATCTGAGCAGGACTCTGTCACTCAAAAGAGGAGAAATTGGAATTTGCATACAGATCCCAAGGCCTTTATCCAAGACATACCCATGCCTGCCACTCATCTCTTTATGTACCTGATCGGCTCCCATCCTCTTTCAGGTCTCAGCTCTGATACTTCCATGGGGAATCTTCTCTGACCTTTAAGTTAATGGACCTTTTATGTTGCCTCATAGAGCCATGTACCTCTTCTCTATAACCTTTATCATAGTTGTAATTTACATTCTTTCATAATTCTTTGATTAGTACCTATTTCCTGCACTAGGCTGGAAGCTCCATAAGGGCTTGCTCATGTCTAGGTTTGTATTATCCCACTGTTAGGTTCTCAACACTTTGCAGAATGTGTGGCATAGAGTGTATTGGATGTACACCATTCATTTTCTGAGTGAGTCCAATGATGAATTGGATGGATGGATGGAACAAAGACTATATTCCTAACACTGGAAACAGTGATGTTACATATGACGTGGACTGCCCTTTCCTCCACGATCTCTTTCCTCTCTAACCACTGATAGTCCTTGCATACCCTAGCCAGGATCATTGCACCATTTTGCTGCTGTGATGAGTTATAGAGTTGTGTTTGTTTGTTTGTGGTTTGGTTTTTTTGTTTGTTTGATTGGTTGGTTGGTTTTTTTGAGACAAGGGTTCTCTGTATATCCCTGACTGTCTTGGAACTCACTCTTTAGGCCTGGCTGGCTTTAAACTCAAAGAAATCGACCTGCTTTTGCTTCTGAAATTCTGAGATTAAGTAATGAAGTTTAGCCAACTGCCACTGAAGAAAGAGAACAGAGTAAAAATCTATGACCAGCACAGAGAATTATGGGAGTTATTGTGAGTTTCATGTAGGAAGAACAGCCTCTCAGTTCACACTGTGGAAGCTTTGGAAGCTGCCCTAGAAGCAATCACTAGAAAGAACCCAACCATGGGTCAGAAGAGCTGCAAGGCCTATATGTCATCTTCCATCCTGTGTGTTGATAGATGCTATGATACTGTTCAACGATACTTAATGAAGCCATCACTGTATCATTCCAACATAGAATGTTATAGATTGTTGATGTTCATCCTGCCAAGAAAAGCCCTATTTTGTCCCCCTTGATCTCTGACTTCCTAGTTATGAAGAAGTGGCATTAGAAATTAGACCTAGGGAGTCTCTGTCAAAAAATTTGCAAAATAAAATCATTAGAAAAATCTGTACATCTTTCTTTATTAATGTGTGATTCTTTCAAATGTGGTCCTGAGTCTTAAAATATTTAACAGTCACTAAGGTAATAAAAGCTATAGAACATGGCATTCTGCTCCTGAGTTGTGGGGTTGGGAACATCTTCTACTCATGCCCAAATGGTAGCTATTAACACTTAGCTGGACTGTATGGCTTGCAACACTGAAATCCACTGAAAATCTCTGCTGTTAGCTGAATGCTGGTCTCTGTGTTTAGTGAGGCTGTCCAGAATAAGGGTTTTTGTTTGGTTCCTTTTCACCTGGTATAACAACTACTTGACCAAAACAACCGAAGAGAAGATGGTTTTGCCAATAGCTTGAGGGCACAGGTCATCACAGCAGGGAAGGCATGGTGACAAGAGCTTCAGGCAAATGGTCATATCATCAGTGGGTTACGTAAGAAACATTAAGTTCCACCCCAGGGACCCACTTCCTCTAGCTTGGCCCTATCTCAAGGCTCATTTTCAGCTTGGGACAAAGTGTTCAAACACATAGACTTTCCGAAGACATTTTACATTCAGGCCACAATGCCTTTTCACCCTTCTAGAAGATTCCCATAGAAGCTGAACTCATTGCTTTGGGTTGGCTTAAAGATGACTTTTGAGCCAGATGGTGGCACAAGCCTTCAATCCCAGCACTGGGAAGTCAGGGCCAGGAAGATCTCTGTGAGTTTGAGGCCAGCCTAGTCTACAAAGTGAGTCCTAAGACAGCCAAGAGAAAAACCCTGTCTCAAAAAGCAAAAAGAAAGATGGACTTTACTCCGTGGCTTCTTAGTGAAACATGAGCCCATCTCTGTTACCTCAGCCCAACACACACACACACACACACACACACACACACACACACACACACACACTGCTGTACTGTATGTACTCTCTGTACCCATACACTAGCTACTCTGACATACTTCTTATTGGCATGCTTTACCTAAGTGGCCATTTCTCTGCAGCACTTACACAGATGCCCTCTTCCTTCCTATTCATGAAATTTCTGCAACCTCCTCTGGGCAGCTCCGCCACTTCCACATCTGCCATGACCAGCTTCTGCCTCTGGTTGCATACAACATGTCTTCTTCCAGTAGATCAAGCATGTGACCTACTGGGAGGTCCTCACAGGTCCATCTAGTAGCTGGAACATACATTCAGTCATTCCTAGTTAAAATGAGAGGGGAAAATTAAGCAAAATGCCCCTGCCATCATCAGCACCATTTGCGGTTTTTCCAGGTGGACCAAGAACCTTGGCTCTCACCTGTCACTGTCCCATTTGTCGCTAAGACCTAGATTTACTCTCATTGCCTCTGTCTTTTCTGACCTCTGAGTTTGTAGTTCATGCCATTTTCATATTTAGCATTAGTAACTGTGTCTTGTCAGCTTTCTTTATATGAACCAATGTCCTAGCATCCAAATAGATTCTAATATAATTGTGTGCTGCTGGATGGCATAGTTGCATTCTAGGAAATATTATCAGATGGTTTGTTATTGTACAAACATAGTTTAATCCCATAAATGAAGGTGGGTATGCCATCACTGGGTGATACAAACTCCCAGGAGCACTACTGTATATGTGGTTTGTCTATCATTGATCACATGTCATTATGCAGTAGCATCTCTCTTTCTGATGCTTTGAGACATTCCTACACTACCATTGTATGAGGAAGTGTGGCCACTGCATGAATATTTATGTATTGATCAAGCAATTAATTTACATGTCTGTATTTCCCACAGTGCATACCTCTGCCCAGGATGAATAGTTGCTGATCAACCAACTAAACAGAATAAGCAATTGCTGATCAATAGACTGCCACAAATCTTTAGTAACCAGGCTTGGTGTACAGTCATACATATGTGTTTGTCATAGCACATAGTTAGAGCTGGCCCTGTTGACTTGAGTGTGGCAGATCTAGGCCAAAGAGGAAACTTAAAATCACCTCTAAATCTTCCACACAATTGAAAAATCACAGAGCTCTGGAAATCTGGACATAATAAGATGTTACTTCACCTTTGTTAGAAGTGTAAAAAGATTGCTTGAAAAAGAAATTGTCCAATATGGGGAAAACCCTGCTGTATTATGGAGGGAAGATTCAAGAAATCATCTCCGTAAGACATGGAGCATCTTGAGTGTTCTTTATGGAATTCTGGAAGCACTTCACTGAGCAGGTCAGAACTCAAAGTGGACCAGAACTGGCATCCAGAACCATTCTCTTCAGTTTGGACTTTGATTTACATATAATGTGAGTTCCTAACTTTAGGAAACACTCCTTGAATTTCCTTTCTTATTATAGTAGAATTTACCCAGCATTTGCACATTGTCTCTTCTCAGTGTACAGGTCAGTGACATTAAGTGCATGAACATTGTGTAACCATTGCCAGAACTTTCTCATTTCCCCACTCTGAATCTCTGTTCCCCCTAACCAGCTCTTCTCGGCACCCTCACAGCAGAGTCATGGATACTGGTCTTCTGTGCATCATTTGTTCCCCAAGCACTGTGTCTTTGCAGTGTTCATCCGTGTTGCCACATGTAGCATGTGTGATCACTCGGACCTTTCTGCATAGGCCAAAGCAAAGGCTTTGTCATGCTGCCTGCACGTTCAGTAAGATCAGTTTCTAACAGTAAACCTAAATGTGCCAAACAATTGTCCCAGTTTGTCTGTCCCATTCAGTCCTTTTATAAAATCCCTATGAGTCTGTATTGCAGAGTAAGAACCTGTATCAAGTTAGAAACTGGCCCAGAGCCTATAGCTGAGAAGCAATAGTAAGAGAAACTATTAAAAAGCCTTCCCAAAGTAGTTGTTTTCATTTTTACTCAGATGAAGATCTCAGAAGTTCAGCCACACCCTGCAGGAGGCCAGGACTCCACCTCCCTCCCCATGCTTGCTTGGCAGAAGCCACTGCCCAAGAGTACCAGAAGTTAAGTTACAGGGAGTGTTGGGGGGGAAACCTGGGGTGCTTTGAACTTCCCAGAAGACTTGCCAGGTGTTTGATGTTCAAAAGCACTTCTTGCCTGTAAGATATGTCTGGATAGCACTCTTATGTTGCCGACTGAGGCTGACCAGGGAGTGGACCAGTGGGGGTGGTCGAGCTCTGTTCCTTTTCCAGCTACTGGCCTGCCTCTATGAAGGCCTGCATGGGAGTTGTCTTTCCCCAGGCAGAAACTGTCAGAGGAACCATCTGGCCCAGTTTCTTACATCTGACTCCATGGAACAGAAATCCCTCTGGGAGTTAGCAAGCTTGGCAATGGCAGTGAGACACTTGTCTGAGGCTAGCTCCCTGGCTAGCTGAGAACTACGGAGAGGCACCCCGCCAAGAAGACAAAGTTTAAAAATAAGGTGGCAGGCCTCTTAGCTGTTGGTACTGTTTGATATGAAATTCCCCCGAGCTTCATGTCTTGAGGGCTTTGTTACCAGGGTTTTGGAGGACTGTATCCTGGGGGCTCTGACCTAATCACTGATTTAATCTATTGATATACTTACATTAAAACACTATTGAAAGGTGATATAAGCCAAGAGATGGGCCATGTCCCTCGGGCTACCTGGCCCTTCCTCTAACCCATCTCCACTTCCTGTCTACCAGGATGTGAGCCGCCTCCTCCTCCTCCTCCTCCTCCTTCTCCTCCTCCTCCTATTGTTCTACCCAGTCACACAGAGCCAAGTAACAATGGACCAAACGCTTTGAAACCATGAGCCAAACCAATTTTGATCCCGCTGCTTCTTTCAGATGTTTGGTCATGGCTATGCAGAGGTGACCACAGGGAGTCCAGAGTATCTACTGGATGACTGGAGGCCCATTGGCTACAAGATGCCTCTTTTCATTGACCTTCCAAGTACCACCCCCACCCCCAGAAGCTAGCCCACTGCTCTTCATTCTCCTAGTAACCCTTACATCAGGAGTGAATGAAGCTCATGCCCACCTCAGCCCTTCCATCTCATTCCATGCAGCTATTACAGTCGTCTAGAATCTCCCATCCCTGTGTTTACTCTGAGGCTAGCAGAGCCCGGAAGAACCTCAAAGCCCTCTTAGCCCACCTCTATCTCTACTGAGGAAAATGAGATCAGGCAAGGTGACTCTGCCAAGCTCGCTTGGGTGCCACTTCCCTCCCACTAAGTCTCATTACCAGATGTCTTCATTATCCTCTCTGTTTTTAGCAGAAAAGGGAAAAGGAGTCTGGTTTACTTACTGTCTAGATCATTTGTTTAGACCAGGCCCAAATCTGTGCTTTGTGCTCTATCAGGAATAGTTCTGCTATCTTCAGACCATGTCAGCTTCCACACACATTAAAGGAGATTAAAAATTAATAAGGCAGTATCCAGCACAGAGAGAGGGGGAGGGGGAGAGAGAGTGCACTATAATCCTTTCTCCAGTAAACTACATGATGAACAGACAAAAATGAACAGGCAGGACCCCTCACTTTAGTTTTGCTTCTAGCAGTTTTAGTTATGTGAAGTCAACTATAATCCAAAGTATTAAAATTCCAGGAGTAAATAATTCATAAGTTCTAATTCATATTACTTGGGAAGTCTGAAATTTTGTCCAACCTCACCCATTGTTTTCAACATAGCCATCCTGCATACAACACCTGTATACCAACCCGTCAGTCATCTAGTAGCTTTCTCAGGTACCAGATCAGCTCTGTGATAGGGAACTCCTGAATCAAGTAGACTTTAATTAGAAGATGGCCCAAAGCTTGAGTAGTGATACTGGCAAGCTTTTTTTCTATAGTTTCAATTGTTCTATTTTACTGTCTTTAGCCTCTGTGTGCTTAAATTTCAAGTAAAAGATCATCAACAGCATAAATACTTAGGAAAATGTATCTATAATGTTTTTTGCTATCTCTGGCATCAGGCAACTCCTGGAGGACTTGGATTGTGTCCCCACCAATAAGTAGAAAGCAGTATTGAATACCCACTCATGACAGCCAGGCTGAAAGAACTGTTGTGTAATGCCCATGCAGTCCTCAGAGAGCCTAAGAAACAAAAGGATGCCTTTCTCCTTAGGCACGGATTCAGAGGCACAAGCAGTCACACAAACTGCCTTAGATCTCACAGCAAGGATGGTAAGAATAGGGACCAGGTTTCTCTTCACTGCAAAGTCAAGTTCTCCTCCAGTGTCGTGGAGCTGTCTCCTCTCCCTGTGCCTCTTGCCTGGGTTCAAAAGCCTATGGATGAACTTACTGGATGAACTTACTCTCCCCATTGAGCAGTGAGGTGATGACACAAGACTCAGACTGAACTTATGTCTCTAGCAAGCAGGAACCAGTGGAAGATGAAGCCAGGGCCTCAGCTTTGTTACTGGAACTCTTGTGGAAGCATCTTTCCCCACAGAGTAATCTCTGTGTGGGTGGGCAATGTCTGCAGTGCCCACTGTTCATGCCTGGTCTATTCTGGGAGGTGTCAGGCATACCATCTAAGAACACAGACTTGCTGCTTTGTCACACATGGAAACATACTATTGTGGGTCCCATAGGAGCTGGGCTGTGCTAGGGGCTGCACGTGAGGAAGGGTTTGATTTCAAGTTCAGAGCTACTTCGGGTGCCACAGTGAAGCAAGTGTTTGTATAATGGAACCCTTCTCACCCTCACCAGCACTCTGACCTATTTATTGTTCCTTTATTCCAGTAGGTTCCATAGCCCTGCATCCTTCCTGAAAATTCCAGTGACATGCTGTGAGCTGAGGAACAGGAGTCACTCTTCACAGTACTTTTGATAACTGGTCACTTTAACACTTTTTTAAGTTCTTTTAGTTTTAAGATATTTATTGCTCAGCTTTTTAATATTAAGATCTATACAAATATACATATCCATGGGGTACACTGTAAAATTTTTAGCTATGTGTGATGATATAATAATCAAAGTGTTTGGCATATTCAACACCTCAAACATTTACCATCTCTTTGTGCTAAGAACATTTAAAATTGTCTTATAGCTGATTTAAAATGTTCAAAACATTTTAAAAGATTGAATAGTGTTCCATTGAGTATGTATGTGTTTCCTCTACTTCCATTCATCTATTGACGGATGTTTGTGGTAATCCCATATCTTGGCTTTATGAATATTGTGCCTATAAGCATGTGGGGTACAGGTGTCCTCCAACACAATGGTTAAATTTTTCTTTGGATGCACACCTAGGCATGGATTCCTGAGCCCATTTATGCATAAGCTTGACAGTCCTTTACTGATCCAGACTTGACTGTTCTCAACTCCTACACAGCTTTATCTTTGGGCTAAAGTTAGGAGTCTGGGAGGAGGAGGCACTAAAATGGAATCCCTCTCTGTTGGCTTGTCCCTACTGTCTTGCCAGCTCTCCTTGTGGCTCATATGGGGTTGCCCATCCAAGTTCTCAGTTTCTGCCTAAGCGTCTGGACTTGGGTAGGAGGTAGAATTGGGTAAGCCTTGGCATTCACAGTGGAGCAGGGAACAGGACCCTGAGAAAGTAAGGTTCTGGTTTCTCCTAGTTGGTCTGGATCTCAAAAAAGGGACAGCGGATGTCGAGCTGGTTGGGAAAAGCCCAAAGGCAATGGCACTGGCACAGAAGTACCACAAATCATTCAGAAGCAGACAAGGACAGCAGTGTGGCTGTCCTGTGTTCAGTGTCAAACAGCACCATGCCACTGCACCTGGGAATGCCATTTGCTGGAGGGGAGAAACTCAGAAGCTGTTGTTGCATGGACGGTAACAGAGCTGACTCCACTGCCAAGTGACTGCCAGCCACTCCTGCTGCCTAGCTGGCCCCCTGCTCTAGGTCCATTCTCTTCCCGTGCTCCTCTGTCCAGCTCAGTGCCCAAAAGATGCTGCTTGTTGAATGAAATGACTAAAACAGTCTATAAATGAACTAGTCCTAGCTGAAAATACTGTAAGATTCTTACATCAAAATCTCTGTTTAAAAAAAACAAAAACAAAAAACAGTCAAGTTCTTGCCAGCAGCCAGCTCAGGTTACAGTCAGCCAGTATTACAAGGCAGTAAAAGTTTTCAAGTTTTCTCCCATTCTCTTTCACCTTGTCAACAAAGGGATTTGACCTCCCTAACAGAACAATAGATAATCTTGTTTATTTTTCTCAAGATTAGAAACTATGAGGTACATAAAAGTGAACTTTGATTCACCTCCAGATTGTGTGGCCCACTCTGCTCATGCTGAACACTGGGCCCTGTGAATTGGATAGAAGGCGGTAGCAACTGCCTGATGCCCAGTCCCAAGACTGCCTTGTTTTCCTGCTTTCTGGGCCCTATTTTCCCAGCCAGCTGCCTGCTGCCTGCTGCCTGCTGTCCACCTTCTACTGGTGATACAGTAGGAAGGACATTCTTCAGCATGAACCTGGTCTAGGGCCCCACTCAAAGAACATCCTGGTCATCCTTGTCTCCATTCGTGTCCTCTCTGAGTCAGAAAAGAATGTCGGGTAGGGCGCATTCTGGGTCTTTTTTTTTGGTTATTTCAAAACTATATTGCTGCTTAGAGGAAGTTGGATGTATTTGCTTTTTGTTACTATGAGAAATGCCTAAGAAAGATGAGGTGTTCAGAGTGTTTAGATGAAAACTCCATAGTCTGGAGCCTTCAGTCCATGAAAGGTTGATTCATTAGAGCCTGTGGAAGCACATTAGTGTGGCTCATAAATCAGAGGGACTCATTTATCCTATGGCTGGGTGTGGAAAAGTGATATAAGGTGCTGAGATTCCCTTACTCCCCTATAGAACCTGCCCCCAATAACCTAAGACAGCCTCCCAACTACACCTATATCTTAAAGGTCCCACACTGCCCAGTAGCCTGAGGTTTTGGTGAGATTGAGGATTTAAACCACAGCAGGAGCTTGGAGTGAAAGGGAGGGGTATGTTTGACAGAGCTCCTGATTGCAGTGGTTAAGGCTGAGTTCTGAATGTAGACCATTCAGGGCTTGGTTCTGTTCTAAGGAAATGAAATTCACATAACATGAAATCAGTAATTTTGAAAATGTACAGTTTAGTGCCTTTGGGCACTTTGCTAGTATGAATGTTTCAGATATATAAGGCCTATCAGTATTAGTAAGCTATTTTTTCCTTGCCAAATAGTAATCCATTCTCTACCTATACTAAATTTATTAATAGCTATTTATCTGTTGGCAGTGACTAAACATAGAGCTTTTAGAAAAAAGTGTGTGTGTGTGTGTGTGTGTGTGTGTGTGTGTGTGTGTATACCTATGTCTTCACACACACATCTTTGGGCAAATACTCTACCACTGGGCTGTCTAACCCCAGCCCTCCTTTTACTTTTCATTCTGAGACAAGGTCCCATGAAGTTGTTAGGCCTTGCCTAAAACTCACTCTATAGTCCAAGCAGACCTTGAACTTGTGATCCTTCTGGTTTAGCCTCCCCAGGTGGTCAGGATCACAGGCCCAATCAAGATGCTCAGCAGCAGATTCTTGTGACTTTCAGTCTGAGCAGCCGCCTTCTATTCTCTGGTTCATATACCTATGAATTACTAGGTTGTGTGGTAATAATACATTTAATGTTTCCACAAAAACACACATGTTTCATATGCCTACCACACTGCTTGGCTGTAATTCTAGTCCTGTCACATAGTCGTGCTGTTTGAACTTGGAAAAGTCACTTCTGCCTTCTGTGATCACAGATGTATCTCCTGGGCCAGTGGTGTTCTCTGCTCAGTGAAGATGTCAGTCAGAGGGAATTTATGTGTCCAGTGGAAGGCTGATAAACCTGAGAGCTCCAGGACTGCCATGCACTGCAGAGCTCTGATCCAAACAGCTCCAGGAACCTTTGCTTTGCCCTGCAAATCTCCAGGCTGAACAGACCTGGGTATCCTTCTTATGACTGGTCTCCAGTCATGACTCCAGCTAGGGCGGAAGTAACGGGGTTGGAGGAAAGACAGTTCTTCCTCTCCTAAAACAAACTACTGAGGCTAATGAGGAAGGAGACATACCAGCTAGACTTGGATGTGAGTGCCTTGGAGGTGACTTCTTCCTGATGCTCTTTCAGATGGGGGCTCTGTGCCTGACTAAAGACAGGCACTGCCAGGAACAGCAAAGGGTCCAGGAAGCTCACCCTTCCCAAATGTGGCTCAAGGTGGGAGGGGAAAAAAAAGCAGATAAAAGTGGACAAGCCAGGGTGGGGGAGAAATGGAAGGAGAGCTGGAAGAAGAGCTAAGGAGATAGTGGGGGCTAGAACTGAGATGGACACTTCTCCTCCCAAGCATATTCTGTCCACATCCAAGTCTGACCTAACATCAGGAGGGGAAGACAATCCTGAAACATCAGGAGGGGCTCTGGAAGCAGAAGCTCTGGGCTCTGGTGGCCACATGGGGAACTATTTTGTCTTCCCATGAGGGGGTTCCCCAAGGTGCCAGCCCACCTGAAACCCACTTGTCCAAGGTTCTGGCATGACTAAAGGCCCAGCCCTTACTTACCTACTGGAGGTACTGTGGCCTCTCCTGGTCAGGCTCAGAAATGAGTGACATCATTGGGAAGGATGCTCACTGGGGGCCACTTGCCTTGCTGTAGCATCTTTACCTGAGAACCCAGGGTTGGCTCTGCTGTTACTGGGGTTAGAGAACAGCAGTTCCCTTGGCTTCTCAGTATACAGAAGAAAAATTAAAATACTCAGAGTGGGTTGTTCACACCCCCTCCATCCACACAGCCAGTGAGAGACCCCCAGGAGAGGGTCAGTGATACAATCCTAATCTTTTGGTCTTTCTGATGAAACCACCACACCAGTATGTGGTTGCACACCTGCACACGAACATAAGCACAGCTGCTGTCATGTCACCTTTCCAGGGCTGTCCACAAAAGCAAGGCAGCACTGTCATGGTAAAGTAGAGGCCAATCCAACATGTGAATGCCTGCTGTGTGGAATGATGTAAGTGCTTTCTAGGCCCACAGGGGTTCTGGGGGGAACACTTCCCAGCCTTGTCTTTGGCACTGTCTGCTGCAGTGTGGTCTACAACAAATAGTGCCATATAGACTGGTTTGTTTTTCCATACCATGGCAAGGTGAAGGCCATTGGCATTGACTCCTGATACTTACACTGTCAGAAATGCCTGGGGAATCAGAAAGTACTCAGAAATCCAGGTCCTATGTTCTGCAGTGAACTCTATGCTTAGCCCATGACATCAAACCTGTGGAGAGCACCTACCTACCTTGGGGACTGTATTGCATCCAGCATAAAGGAACCAGCTTCTCCATTATTTATGCTACTGTTTCCCTAACCATCACCCTCCCATACACTGAAAAGATGTGGTCCTTAGTGGCAAGTGGTATTTTGTGGTGACACATGGCAAATAACTGGATCCTGACCCACTAGGACTGCTCTTAGCACGTGACACCATTGTAATATAGTAACTGCTGTACAAAAATAAGCCCTACATGTGCAGATGTGTTTATCATTCACCTACTTGCATTCTCCCTCTCTCTCTCTCTCTCTCTCTCTCTCTCTCTCTCTCTCTCTCTCTCTCTCTCTTTCTCTCTCTCTCCAGGACACACAGGACCAGTCACTGCTACCGCATCACCTACCGCCACATGGAGCGGACACTGTCCCAGAGAGAAGTCAATAGCATCCACCAGGCTGTGCAGGAAGCTGCGGTGCAGCTGCTGGGTGTGGAGGGCCGTTTTTGATGTCCTGATTTTCCCCAGGCTGCAGCCCTCATGGAGCTCCAAAACTCTCTGGAAAAGGGAAACACATTGTTTGTAAAGTAAGAGTATCTGTCGTCTTTTGATAAATGGGTCTGCTTTAGGACTTTCAGGAAATAAAGTATCACTTTTGAGAAGCATTGACATAGCGTTTGTCTTTTATTTGGGGGAAGGAGAAAGCAGGCACTAAGATAAGAGTTCCCTGCTATTCGTTTAGAAAGGCTTGGCCCACTGGGCTCTCTGTGTGGTTAATTGGTCCCTAGGTTCCATTAGGCATCAGGCATGATTCTCGCCTGACAGGCTCTTCCACCCACGTAATGAGTGAAGCCACAGAGAAGGGCCTCAGAAACTGGAGATAGTAGAGGCATGTCTAGTTTTTGTGTGCTTGCTTGGCTACAGGTCACAAATCCTGCATTTTGACAAATTGGAGGTTCATGGCAACCTGTGTTGAGCAAGCCTGTCATGCCTATCTTCCTTAAACTCGAATGATCATTGATATTTCATAGCAGGTTTTTTTTAATTGGGGGTAAATATATGAGTTTTTTGAAGATAAAGCTACTGTGCACCTCACAGAGGCAGTATCAGGTAAGCCTGTACCCCCATATGCCCTGAGAAACCAAACAATGCCTGTGACTCGCTTCATGTGAATTCACTTTATCACAGTGGTCTGGAACCAGATCATCACCCTCAAACCAAACCTATCCAGGGAGCCCGTGAATCTCTTCCATTCTTCCTCTCTTCTCTTCTTTGTTTTGCAAAGGGCGGGCTTCAAAGAGGCCACTGATGAAATGCCAGAGCTTCCCTTGAAAGTGGAGAGAGCCACGTCTCTGAGCCAGGCAGGGTAGCTATTTGCTTTCATTAACCCAAGGCCAGGGTTCAGCCTGTTGCCCTGAGCTTGAACTTCCCTGCCTTCTGCCCTCTGCAGAGGAAGGAAAGGAGCAAAAACTGCCCTGAGTCCAGGAGACACACAGAGAGCCAAGTCCTCAGGTTGTTCCCTGCAGGAGGCCTCCTCCTCCAGAAGGAAGGCGACCTTTAAGGGAGAACACATGGCTTTGATGTCTTTCCCCTTTCCATCCTGCACTTTGTAGTCTGCCTGCTTCACTCATGACCTGCCTTAATAATCAGATTTCAGGCCTGACAAGATGCTGGAGGCTGATGGAAGATTCTGAGTGCTGGGATAAATATTTGATGAGAGGTGGCCATTATCAGCAAGCATGTAAGGGACAGACAACTGCTCAGAGTGTGGCTGTGTTTGGAAATAGGCTTATTGCAGATACAATTAGCTAAAATGACACCTTATGGAGTGAATGGACCCTATTCCAAATGGCTGATGTCTTTCTGAGAAGAGAACCACATGAAGGCAGAAATAGCAGCAGAGCTGTCTAGGAGGTCGGTATTCCCAATGGTTGTCAACAAGCTGTGTGAGATGGGGAGATCCCCTGTAGATTTCAAAGGGGTGCAAAGGTCTGTTCAACACTTGACATCAGACTTCTATCTCCCAGAACTGTGACAAAGTACATTTCAGTTTGGGGTATGTCTTATTTAGGGTTTTATTGCTATGAAGAGACACCACGACCATCACAACTCTTATAAAGGAAACATTTAATTGGGGCTGGTTTACAGTTCATAGGTTTAGTTCATCGTCATCATGGTAGGCAGAAATGGTGCTGGAGAAAGAGCTGAGAGTTTTACATCTTGATCCTCAGGCAGCAAGAAGTGAACTGAAACACACCTACTCCAACAAGCCACACTTCCTAATAGTGACCCTTTCTATGAGCCAGTGGGGGCCAATTATATTCAAACTACTTTATAATCTCAGCTCTGGGAACCTAATACATCACCCAAAGCAGGGAAGACACTTCCTTTTCTCATTAAGACTCTGCAATAAGGCTAAAATTAATCCTTTAATTAATCCTTTAATCACTAAAATTCCTCCTCCTACCCTAAGGAGGGGACTGCAAGTCTAACCTAGCCAGTAGACACTGAGCTGTCACATGAGTCTTATGAACCCCTGCATCTGGCAGTCTACTGCTATATGACATAGCATCAGTTAGCAGTCAGGGTTCAGTCTAGAGGTCCAGGTTACACAGGTGAGACTCAGTGGAGTCTCCAACTTGCAAGCACTGAACTAAGGCAGCCAGCCAAGAAAGGCCTGCTCATACCAAGAGTGGCCTGGCCAAGTGTTCTATTGATGACCTTAGCACATGAGGGCATGAGGAACAGAAGATCATGGACTATTCTTGACACCCATGACAAGAGCAGTTCACAGATGGTCAAATGAGTGTCTGCACCATTAGGTAAGAACTTCTTATCTAGTAGCAAGGAATAGAAACAATGAGACTGAATTCTAGCAGTGGAGCCCAATGGTAGAGTGCTTGATTAGAGTGTGTGAGATCCACGGTTCGATCTCCAGTCTAGAGTCTGAGGCCATAATCCTGGAGGTACCTGATCTCTTCTGATGTTGGAGTACAGAAGTACTGGACCTGGTTAATGTTTAGTGAGAAACACCTCAAGGGCTACAGGGCCCCAGGGTTACACGCAATCAGTGGGTTCTGCAAGGCTAGCATCTTTATGCTTTCTTTCTCAACTGCCACAATCATTGTATCTCTTGACTAGCCAAGGGACAGAAAGTCTTGATTGTCACAGGCAATTCAGGATGATTGGCCACTGCCCTTGAGCTCCTGTTTCTCTGTTCTCAAAGTAAATCCCTGGTCCTGAGGCCAGAATATTGTCCTCTCCCTCTCTCCCTCCCCTCCCTTCCCTTCCACTCTTTCTCCACCTCATCATCTTCATCTTCCTCTCCTTTCCTTCCTCCACTCCCTTTCTCAGACCTCTCTTTCCTTCTTCCTTCCCTCCTCTTCCTCAGGTTGTTCTATATGGTCCTTCTCTCCTTCCCCGCCCTCTCCTGTCTCCTACCCTGAGGAAGCTGCCCTAGCCTGCCTAGTCAGACTTTTATGATGCCATAGAAGCTGCAGCTCCCACCAGAGGGAAGCACATCCGCCTTGCTGTCACCTGCTGATGAGGGAAATGGCACCTGGTAAATCAAGGTTCCTTTGCCAGGGCAGCTGGCCCTGATCTTCTCTCTGTGCATTAATCACCTCCATGCCCTGGCAAGCACAGACTGCAGGGCCTCTTTGCAGCACAGGGAGTTTCCCTGCCTATATAGCTCTGCCACCACAGAACCCCGCTAGAGGAATGCTAAAGAGCACAGACCTCCCTGCCTCACGCCTCAGGCTGACCAGCTCTGACAGGTCACGCTGTTCCATTCCAGCTGAGCCCAGCCCGCAGATGACTGTCCATTTCTGTATCCATCCAGCAAGCTGTAGCTGGAGTTTTATAGGGACTAATCCTGGGCAAGAAGAGGGGCTGGAAACTCTTTCAGTTTTTGTTCAGTGCAGCATCTGGGATGAGAAATACAATGCTGGTTGTGGAAGATGCATTGTTAGGATGCACATGGTTGTTTACAGAGTGACTGAGAACCCTGAATTTGGACTGTGGCAGATATAAGTTTAAGCACACCTGCTGGAAGGGATCCCAACTCCTAAGAATTAAATGACAGTGTGTGCCATATCTGCTGGTATTGGACAGTGAGGAGTGCAGATTCTCAGAAGGTCATCAACCCCACTAAAGGATTATGAGGACAGAGAGGTGTCTGTAAAATGTGATACCAAGAAGGTCTGACCTGAAAGAAACTTTAGGACTTACCCAGCATTTCCATCTTAAAGGTGAAGTCTCCAAACAGTAAAACAGCTGGCTTAATTATTTGGATAGTTTGGCTATGAATAACAGAATGCTCAACCTAGCTATAGTGGCTTACATGAATACCATAGAACCAGAAGTCAGAGGAACCACACTACCACTGGGACCCTGGCTCTTACCATGTTTTAGCTCTGCTGCCCATGCAGTGTTATCCCTGCAGGGTTGCATGGGGCAGTAGGAGCACAAATAACACATCCCATGCAACAGCTTGTATGTTCTGGAAGGGAGAGAGCCAGGCATCTTAGCTTCTCTTCACAAGTGCCTTCCTCCATGCACAAAACATTTCACAGCCTTCCCTTCAAGTGTGTTTGGCTAGAATTAAGCAAGCCCTGTTTGCATATTCTGGGCCTGGCACTATTTTTAAATGTCAACCCCTTTCCTGTACCGTGTCCTCATTGAGGAGGGCATGGGGGTGTGGGTAGGAGTTGGGTTTAGAAAGCCAAGGCTGAGTCCAAACTGAACAGTATGGCAAAGTTCAGCCCAGATAGCATTTGGCTTCCTGGCTTCTATGTCCCAGGTCCTACACACAATTTAGAAGTGTTTCAGCCTGGGGGCCAAGGAAGGAGTCAGCTGATGGCATGGCCTTCCCCACATTCTTGCTGGGTCTGTTGAAGTTGGTGTTGCCATGAAACATTGCACTCTGAGGCTGGTCCTTCAAAGAAATATTTACACACTACCAAGGCCCTTTCCTTGCAGTGTTTATGAGCTTTTTTACAGAGGCTAATTTATTTATGCCCATAACTCAAGGTGAAGTCCAGGGAACACATTTTCTGCCATGCTTAGTGTCTTTCACACCCAGAGAGGTGGAGGGATGGGTCCAGCTTTGCAGTACTGTTGGCAGGGACAGGATCTTGTGGAAGAAATCAAAATGCTAAGCCCTTTGTCACTTTTTGAAGCTAAATGTCAAGAAACCAATTATGGGTGACCTGGAGGCTTGCAGTGTGGAATAAACGACCATCTGGGAGTCTGTGCTCAGTCCTAGTGGCTCAGGCCAGGCTGCAGGAAGGTGGCTGGGAGGGGCCAGCAGAGTCATGCAACCTTTATTGCAGGTTGTGCATGTTCCCAGATGACCATAGAAGAAGCAAGGCCAGCCCCAGAGCTCCAGGCACCCACGGGGGGACTTGTTTCCACTTCGCATGTTGTTTTCTTATCACCAAGAAACTAATGAGCAATATCTTGTCCCAAGGATTCTGGCTTTTAAGAGATTCTCATTTGCCAGGCACCTGAAATTGTCAGATAATCAATTACTCATTCCTCACCCTAAACACTAGTCAGAGGTATACATGCCAGCCTGGATCTCTTGTAGCAGAAATAACTCTATGACCTCAAGGGGTGATTTAACCCTGGCCCAAAGCAAGTTATTGTGCCTTGTAGATACCCCAAGCAGCTTTAATGCAGGAACAAAAACTATCCCAGCATAGCTTCTCAGACCATCAAGATAACCCCCAGACCACTGAGGACTCTTAGAGCTTCTCACCGCTGGGGACTCCTACTAGAAGCCATCACAATTACAAAGAGATCCTCTGGGTCTTAGGATAAACTAGGATCAAACCCTAGCAATCCAGAGCTGAGGACAAACCATTCATATTCCAGGGTCTCAATTTTCCCAAATGTAAAGGGGAATAAAATATATTCATGGGAGCTTATTGAAAATAAATTCAGCCGGGGCTGGAGAGATGGCTCAGCAGTTAAGAGCACCGTCTGCTCTTCCAGGGGACCCGGGTTCGATTCCCAGCACCCACATGGCAGCTAACAACTGTCTGTAGTTCCAGTTCCAGGCAAAACACCAAGGCAAATAAGTAAATAAATAATAAAGTTTTATAAAAAAAAAAAAAAAGAAAAGAAAAGAAAATAAATTCAGCCATATTACAAGGAAACTGTTGTATTAAAAAGGTACTGGCGGGATCAAGATGTGGCTCAGTTGTTAAGAGCACTGGCTGCTTTTCCAGAGGACCCTTTTCCAGGAAGTCTCTTCTCCTCTTCTGACCTACACAGGCACCAGGCACACAAGTAGTACCCAGACTTGCAGACAAAACACCTACAGACAATACACATAAAGATGTAAAAAGATATTGGGGGAAGGAGTTTGTCATTTTATTGTAAGTGATATATATATATAATAAACTTATCCCCTGACCTACAGGTCCAGGTGAAGGTGTATAGTCACAAGTTTATCTGTCACTTTTCTTTTCACCATGGAAAAATATCCTCTAAGAAGCAAAGTAAGAGGAAGGATTGGAATTTGGACTCCCAGTTAGGAGCACAGTTTACTATAGCAGGGAAGGCATGACAGCTAGTGACTCGGGATGACAAGAGATGGCAGCCGATTGCTCACATCATCTCAGGAAGCAAACAAAGACTTCAGGCTGAGAAAGCAAGCTTTGCCTGTAAACCCAAGAACTGCTTCCTAGTCACCAACTTCCTCCAGCCAGACTCCCCAAACAGTGCCATGGCTTGAAGGCAGGGTCCACTGCACACTCAAAAGCATCTCTTCATGATTGCAGAAAGCAAGAAACAGTTCAGTGTTCACTGGCCAAAGAAGGAATCAGCAAAACAGAGTCAATCTCTACACAGAGCAAAACAGTATTTCCTTGTGGGAAGAGATACAGCATTAGTTCACACTACAAACTGTTTGCTCTATGGCTCAGGCTTATTACTAGCTAGCTCTTGCATCTTAATTCAACCCATTTCTATTAATCTATGTTTTGCCATGTGGGTCATGGCTTACCTCTGTCCCATTAACATCTTGCTCCCCCAGAAGTTGCCAGTGTCCACCCAGACTTCACCTTTTTCCTTCCTTCCTTCCTCTCTCTCTCTCTCTCTCTCTCTCTCTCTCTCTCTCTCTCCCC
>PVIH01009871.1:0-79329 GCA_004025045.1 Sigmodon hispidus | reverse complement strand
AGCAATCCCTGTACATTTTTTTTTGTATCAACATTTTAGATATTAAATTGCACTTTGTAGTTGTTTGTTAGCGGTAGTTTGACCTCACTTATGTTAGTTCCTTCCTCTTTCCCACACACTGTCTTATGGTAATCCCTGTAGTATGTAGTTTTATACCTAGTTTAGAACCTCCCTATTTAGACAAAATGGGGAGATGTAGCGGGAAATCCCGGATTGTACAGGTGCGGGAGGGGCTTGGTCTGCGGAGATGAGACGGAAGCGGAGCGCAGAGAGGGAGGCGGGTCTTCCGGTCCCTTGGCGCGGCGACACAGCGGGTCCGTACGGCGGCAGCTGGGCTCGTTGTTAAAACTTCTTTTTGTAAGGAATTCTAACAAAATAAACCTTATTTAATACATGCCTCTTGGTGGCGGGTTTCTACCGCGATATCTATGTCTGAAAAGATAGAGTTGTAACTGTCATACACATGGTTGTCATTACTGGCATGGTCAAGTTATCATCCAGGCAAGAGGAAGTCAGAAAGAGGTTTCAGCTGGTCCAAGGAAGAAGCAGCACTACATGATATGACAATGTCGCCACTGTCAACCTTTAAACTGTTGCTTCTCTATTTCTGAAAACCGTTTCTTCCAATAACAAATTTAAAGTTTTGATACATAGAATTATACCATACTTATAAATAAATGTAATTTCATTACTCTTTTGATAAGGAGGTTGCACATATGAAATAAAATGAAGATGGGATGTAATTATAAAAATTATCTCTTTATTAAATTTAAAGTGGAAATTGGAAAGATGGCTCAGCAGTTAGGAACTCATACTGTACTCTCTGAGAGGATGAGTTTAATACCTACTACTAATGTCAGACAGCTATATAACGATGCAAACAGCTTCGGGGGATCCAATATCCTCTTCTAGCTTCCATGGGCACCCACAGTCATGAGCACAAACCCACATACATATACGTAATTAAAAATAAAGTAATTTTTTAGAAGATAAAGAGTGGACTCTGCTTTACTGAATAAGACATAATAAAATCTGGAGGAAGGCACTTAATTTTTGATGTGTGGATTTATCCCATTTGCTCCTCAAATTTTGGGAACCATACAGTACTCTGGTTACAATTGAAAACATAAACTACAATAGCCCTGTATTGTTTGCCTACAGTAGTAAGCATCCATCTCTATAAAATTTAAACTTCTTCACTTGACTGACACCAAGATGTTATAAAATTATGCATAAGATAAAGACAGAAAGCATCTCATGTTTAAGGGTGCCTTGATTAGTCAGTAAAAGGAAAGTCTCCAGAACCATTTTTATGTGTGTGTGTTGGTGGGGGGTTGCCTCTCCAAAAGTTTTTCTAACACATGCAAAACGTACTGTAGTAAGATTTGAGATGGAAAATAGGTATGCTTTTTTCTACAATCATAGCAAAAATATAGCTAAAATGTTTTCTAAATAATTATAAATCAAATTTGTTCTCCCCATACCAGTAGATCATTTTAAGAAAAAAATAGACAGCGGTTGAGCCCTTCAATGGAAGGGCATTTGTCTATGTAGCTATGAAGGTGAGAACTTCAAATATACTGCACAGGTTCCTGTTTTAGATATATGTACACGGTCTTGTAGCACTGTCTTCAAGGCTGTGGAGGCCTCAGGAGGTGGGGCCTGGCTGATGGAATTAGGTCACCAGGGGCGGGACTTCCTTTGAAGGGCCTGCCTAGTTCAGGTTCTGATTGGTCATCATGTAAATAAGCCACTGCCACTCATTCCCACCAGCTATTCTCCTCAAGCCTTCTCCACCAAGACGGCCTGGAGTTCCTCTGAGACTGTGAACTGTAATGAGTTGTTCCTCCTTTGACTTGCTTTTAAATGTGTTTTCCACTAATATGATGACTTTCCCCATCACCTCAACAGATGGGGAAGGTCATGTTAGGGCTCGCCACAAAGATCATGACAGCTTGTGAGTGCTGGGGAGCTGAAGGGCTGAAGTGTTTGAATGACATCACCATAGAGACGTGAGTATGATCCCTACAGCCCATGTTTTAGTTAGGGAAAGCAAGCAGGGACCAATACTATGGCCACCTGTTAGAAAGGAAGATAGAATAAACTAGAATGTGAGCAGGTCAGAATGCTGCTAGGTGTGGCTTGATAGAGGGCTTGGGATGGTTGGAGGAGTACGAAGGCGTTTTCAACAACACACAACACATCTCAGTTATCACTGTGTACTCAAGTGTAGTATACAGGTCGAGTGCAGAATTGTGCTTATAGAAATAAATTTATAAAGAATATATACATGAATGTTTGACATTTACCATGTATCTGTGGGAGGTCAGAGGACAATGTCAGAGAACCAGTTTTCTCCTTCCACAATGTGGGTCCCAGGGATTGACCTTGGGCTGTTAGCCTCAGCAGCAAGTACCTTTATTCCCTGGGCCATCTCACCAGCCATATATTGGTTTTTGGGTTTTTTAAATAAATACAATTTCCTATCATTTATGCTTCAAAAGTAAAAGTTGAGGAAATTGGGGGTGTAGCTGAGTGGTATAGCATACAGCATGTGAGAGACTCTGGGTTCAATGAGCAATCAGGTAAAGGGTGAATCTCCAGATGACAACTGAGCTTGCTACTGCCTCTTTACTTTCTCCAAAAACCGAAAACATCTTTATAAATATTCAGGAGATTTGAGGATGTCAAAGTGGCCAATAGAACATCGCAAATGAAAAACAGAAAATATTCACAAGACAATCGGCATTTCATTTTTAGAGAAAGCCATTTCCTACAGAAATCGCACAGCATTTTTTTTTTTTTTTTTTTGCTTTTGTTTTATTTCAAGATAAACCCAATGGAGGAACTATAGTTAGAAGAAAAGACAGCAAGAGAAGGCCTGCACTACCCGCCTCTCATCTCCATACATAATGTATGCTTGTGGGGGAAACCAGCTAGGGGATAAACAGGCAATTGATTGCAATGACTGTTCCCCTTTTATCCTACTGATAAAAGTGAAAGGCTGGACTCAATATCAGATGCTTTATTAAATGAAGGAATTGAAAGAAGACTTGGTATATTTGATGTCTTATTGTGTCTTAAGCAGTTAACCAGCTCTTAATCTTTTACATGACTATCATAACACTATACAGCGAATTGGTGGTTTTTTTTTTTAAACTGTAGTAAATTCAGACCTTTATTTTCAACCCTGAAATTTTCTAATTATACAGTTTCTTTTGCATGGAGCAAAAAATAAATATGACAATCATGAATGGAATAGGGAAGTAATTATGCCTCCGTATACATTTAATCAGTCATTCATTATATATGTGCATTTCTATCTACTTTTATCTGTTAAAGAACTTTAGGCTGCTGGTAACAGAGACCCAGATAAAGTGGCTTTAAAAGTAAGGGCATAGATTGAGGAGATGGCTCAAAGTTGGCAAATACTTGCCACACAAACACAAAGACCTAAGTTTGATCCCTAGAATTTGTGGGAGGTCTGTTGTTACTATTGTTTGTTTGTTTGGGAATTATTTATTTATTTATTTATTTATTTGTTTTGCTTTTTAAGAAAATGTAGCCAGGTGTGGTAGGATATCCTTGTAATCCCAAAACTGGGCAAGTAGAGACAGGTGAATGACAAAGGTTTGCTAGTCAGCCAGTCTAGCCTAATAGGTAAGACCCAGGCCTGTCTCAAAAATCAAAGCAGACAGATACTAAGGAAGACAGCAGAGGTTATCTCTGGCCCCTCATGCACATGTACTCACCTCATACCGACCTCACATGTATATCACACATACACACACACAGAACATAAAGTAAATAAGTAAATAAAGACATTTATTTATTAAGGTATTATCACCATAATAAAAAGGCATGAAGCGTGGCATCTTCAGAGCTGGACCATTCTGCTGTGGCATCAGGAAGATGTTTCTCCTGAAAAGAAAAAAAGAAAAGTTTCTCCACTGTGACATGAGCTCTGTGCTCACACTGACTTTCTTTTGGTTCTAAGATAAATGTTGCAGTGCACATGTACAAGTCTCATCCAGGATATCAGAGTGGTAGGATTCTATATCCAATCCAAGGTGCATCTATCAGAACCCAGATCATGTTAACAAAGATTGGGTCATATGCTTCTGCTTAGATCCTAGCCAAGGAGAGCAGAAAGGCTTGGCTCCTGCACAGACCTATTTAACCCATAGCCTGCAAGCCACCCACAGCCCAACATAGCTGTGAATATGGCCCAATGCAAAATTGTGATGTATGTATGTATGTCTGTGTATGATTTGTGTGCACATTTAGCATCAACTTTGAAAATGACAATACTGTGTTACAATGTGAAAAGGTTGTGCAAATCCATGGGCAAGGATTCAGATTGACCCATATGTTTCATAGAAGAGGCGCAGACCTGAAAAAGCTTGGATTGCTGAGCATGCTTTGGGTCAGTGAGTCATGAGGTGACAGGTACCTGTTGGAGAGGGAATGGATATGATATTAGTCAGTTTTCCATTGCTGTAGCAAATGCCAAAGGCAATCAACTTAATAAGAGAAAATGTTTATTTTGTTACACAGTTTTAGGGTCTTCATTCCATGGTAAGTGGCCTTTATTGCTTTGAGTCCCATAGAGATGCAATGGATCATGGTAGGGAGCTTGAAATGGAACAAAGCTGTTTCACCACATGGCTGGGATACAAGCACAAAAGAACAGGAGGGGGAGGGAGTACCACAATCTCCAGAAAGGGAGCATCCTCTGAGACAGACTTACCTCTAGAGCCTGCCTCTCAAAGATTTCACCAACTCCCAGTACCACCATACTGGGACTTTCCATGCAGACCATTGAGAAGCATGGCAGACGCCAAGCAGAACAGCAAATCCTACCCATACATTGGTGTGAGTAAGGGTTTTGGAATGTGAGTCACCCATTCTAAAATATTTGCTGTAGCTCTGGGCACTCTAATTCTTAAAATAAGTGACCTGGAATTTAAGCATCACATTATTTCATTTTCTTAGTAACTGTCAAGAAATATTTTCTAAACAGCTTTTAGTTCAGTTTGGATTTTATCTCTCTTTTCCTTTAGAAAGTAAATTCCTTAGCAGTAAAAACTATATTTGAATTGTTGAGTTTCACCTCTGACACAGTAAGCATTCAGAAAATACTTGAACAAATGTAAAGAGTATAAGGATGTTAGAATTCTTCTCTAGCCACAGTATAAATGGGAAGTTATGGGCTTTTAAATTACAAACAAAAAAATGTAAACCTGACTGGAGAGATGGCTCAATGGTTAAGGGCACTGACTGCTCCTCCAGAGGACCCAGGTTCAGTTCCCAGCAACCACATGGTGGCTCACAACTGTCTGTAACTCCAAGATCTGACACCCTCAAAACCACCAATGGACACAAAATAAAAATATATAATTAGATTTTTTTTAAAAAAGGGGGGAGCTGGAGAGATGATTCACAGGTTAAGAGCACTGAGTGTTCTTCCAGAGGTCCTGAGTTCGATTCCCAGCAACCACGTGGTGGCTCACAACCATCTATGATAGCATCTGGTACCCTCTTCTGTACACTGTATACATAATAAATAAATAAAATCTTTAAAAAAATGTAAACCCTGGAACTGGAGAAATAGCTCAGAAGCTGAGTGCTCATACTTCTCTTACAGAAGACCTGTATTTGGTGTCCAACACTCATGTGGAGGAGCTCACAACCAACTGTAACTCCAGCTTATGGATCTGCCACCCTCTTTTAGTTTCAATGGGCACTGTACTCATATAATATACTCATACCCTGACACATAACTGTAGGCAGATTTTTTTTTTGCCAGTACTGTCAGCTCCCAAATAACCTCATAGAGACTTCTTGTTAATTATAAATGCTTGGTCAATAGCTTAGGCTTGTTCTTTAGATAGCTCTTATAATATAAATTAACTCATATCTATTAATCAATGTGCTTCCCTGAGGCTCATTTACCTCATCTATATACTTGCCATGTTGTTTCTTCTGAGTCTAGCTGATGAACCTCAGACTCTGCCCTCTTTCCCAGTGTCCTCTTTGATTCTCCCAGATAATCTAATCCTATCTAGGTGCAGGCCAGTCAGCTTCTTTATTAAACCAATCACAGTGACATATATTCACACAGTGTAAGAAATATTCTACACATAACTATACACATAATTAAAAATATTTTCTATGTAAACTTCCCCACCATTTTATATACAGGAACTCAAGTTCCATCCCTTGATACAGGAGAATTCAAATTGTTGTCACCCACATTCCTCTAAAGACATGCTGTGACTTGGAGCAGAGAGGTTTGATTATACCTACCCCTGCACAGTCAAAGCAAAGACCCAAGATAGCACTTGTGTCATCATGACACATAAAAAGACATTGAACTTACTCAAGCATCAAGCAGAAACAGAGCAAAAACCCTGCAATTGCAAGAAATATTACATTTCAATCTAGTGTGGGATAATTTGAAAAGCAATGAGATGATTCATTCACTAAACTCTAAACATGTAATTGTGATGCCCATACAAATTATATTATGAATAATTGAAGAAGACTAGGACGAGATACTTAGTCTAGTGGAGTCTTTTTTATAAGAACTATTTCAAGTTATTTTAGAATTTGCATATGCAGGATGCATTTTTTCAGATCTATATCCCATGACAACACTGAGATTTAATAGTATTTTAATAGCACTGAATATTTTATTTATCTATCACTTCTAATACTTAGAAAGCAGCCAAAAATTCAGAGAGGCAAAAATGTTAAGGAAAATATAACTCCTCCTCTTACATATATTATGGCCTAGAATGAAGCACATTTGTGAGTAATTAGAATTTGCACATGTAAACTACTGATAAAGTAGTATGAGCTATCTCAAGAATGGCACAAAGAAAACATAATAATAAATTGAATAGAAGTAGATATGTATTTTGACTGACATGATGAGACAATGGTCCATTGATGATGTAGCTCTGGACCTGGGCAAGGAGTTCTGGAAGGTGTCTTCCAGAAAAGAGCAGAACTAGATCAAAGAATGCTTAGCTGAAGCAAAGAGCCAAGTCTATATGCAGGTAAATGTTTAATGTCCCATCAGCCTTGACCTCACTTCTGTCCTCTTCAATGTCTTATTGGTATCTTGGAGAAAGACTCTGCCACACAAAGCAAACAGCAGTGGCCAGCACTCAAGACAGCAGAGAATGGATCCAAGAAAATCAGTCATCACTAACCAGAGTGGCCCGTCAGCGCCAACAAGATAAAAACTTTGAAATAAAGGAAATACTCCTAACTTTTATTCAAAAGATTAAAAAAAAAGTATTGTCCAAGTACCAGGTACATTGTTCTGGCTTAACAATTCACATGAAAAAGATTTAGGAAGACGGGAGTATATGGCATATGAAATGACTACCCCAAACCCAGTGCAAACTATATTCATTTAGCCCAAAATACATTTGTTCCACTAACATCTTTAACTTAAATATTTTGAAAAAGCACTCCTCTACAAGGAGATGAAAATACAAAAATGTAAAATGTTTCTTGTCCTTTGAGACAGACAGCTTATGGAAGAAGTGAATAGATGGATGAACAGTGATATAAATATACAAGTAGGTATAGTTCTTCAGAAACTGCAGAGATACCTCATTGGTTATATGAGGACATACTGTTGTTCTTGCAGAGGTACCCACATTGGATGACTCACAACTGTCTGTGGCTCTCACTCCAGATGATCCAATGCCCTCTTCTGGACTCAGTGAGCACACACACACACCCAAATAAAAAATAAAAATTAATCTTTTCCTTAAAGTGTAAGCCTCTCAGAAAAACAAATAGTTCTAGTGAGAAAATTCTAGTCAGACTGTTAGGAAAAAACTAGCTTAAACTGGACATCACATGTTAAAGAGCTCATTTAAAGTGGACAAGTTTATGGAGTCTGATATAGTCACATCACCATCACTGCAGTCTAATACTAGGACATTTATATCATGCTGAAAGAGATCACCTTGCCATTAACAGTCATTCCTTACCCACCTCTGTCTAACCCCTGATCAACCACTAACATACTTTCATTTCTGCAGATTTGCCTGTTCTGAACACTCCATACATATTCTCCTTTTCTTGTTTTGTTTAGGAATTTTATTTAACATATTGTGTGTGTAAGTCCCATAGCCAATGTATGATTCCTATTTCCCCTAGTCTGCTGGTTGACCTTGCACTTTCTGGTTTACATTGTCTGTAACAGGAGTGTCTATGTTTTAGTTCTCTTTGCATTTGGATCTACACTGAGCAAGAATGTGTTCTTTATTCTTTTGCATGTGGATAATATCCAATTTGTGCCATCATTACATTGCAATGTCTTCCCCTTTATTTAATTACCTTGACATGCTATCAGCAGTGCATTGGTCATTGATGGTAGGGTATGCTTCTAGACACAATTCTTTTTGAAAATACTAATTTTTATTTTTAATGCTGTGCATATATGCTTATATGAGCACGTGGACATGTGTGTGGGTGCCTGTGAAGTCCAGAAGTTACAGGTGTTTGTAAGTTGCCTGACGTGAGTGTTAGGAACCAAACTCCAGTCCTCTGCAAAAACAGTACACATCACTCTTAACCACCCAACTCTCTCTCCAAGTATAGATAGACTCCCTTTTTTTCTTTCTTTTTTTTAAGATTTATTTATTTATTATGTCTACAGTATACAGAAGAGGGTACCAGATGTCATTCTAGATGGTTGTGAGCCACCATGTGGTTTGCTGGGAATTGAACTCAGGACCTCCAGAAGAAGAGTCAGTGCCCTTAATCTTTGAACCATCTCTCCAGCCCCTGACTCTGTTCTTTTCTAACCGCCTATCTGCCGTGCTTTTTATTTCTTCTTTGCATTTATTTTTTGTTTTGTTTACATATGTATGTGTGGATATATGTGTACATGTGTGTATGTGTGCATGTGTGTATGAATGTGCGTGTGTGTGCATGTGTTTGTGCGTGTGTGTATGTGTGCATGTGTGTGAAAGTGTATGTGTGTGTGTGTGTGTGTGTGTGTGTGTGTGTACACGCATGTGTAGCACAATGTGTGTGTGGAGGTTAGAGAACAGTTTGCCGGAGTTAGCTCTCTCCATCCACCATGTGGTTCCCTGGGATTGAACTTTGGTTGCTAGACTTAGCAGCAGCTCTTTCACCTGGTTATCCATCTCACTACCACAAGTTAATTTATTTTTAAGGCAGTACCACACTAGTTTGATTACTCTAGCTTTGTATTGTGTTCTAAAAACAAACAAAACAAAACCCTTTCTTTTGTGATTGTTTTGTCAATTTTGAGCCCTTTGGATTTTCATGGTTAACTTTAAGCAGGCTTCTCATAAAGTGGATTGGAGCCAGAGGTCTTTAAGAGAAAGATTACAGAACTTTGTGGTATTTAACCTGTACAGTGAAATATAAAAGAGGAGCATGAGAAATGAATTCTCAGCCTTCAGTGTTCTTCTAATGTGGAAAATGAATTCTTTATTTCCCCAGATGGTTTTGATAACTGAGCAGGGAGTCTCAGTTCCATATAAAAGGGAAACTTTATAACAATTAAATTTGGTCATGTATAGATCAGTTTTTCATGCTCTCTGGTCTACTCATTTTCTAAAGATTCAAGCCAAGGCCTGCTGACCTAACCGTTAGGAATGCTATGAAGACATTCCAGCACTGGATGGGAGATCATAACTGATAAGGAATGGAAACTGTCACTCCCAATGCCTCCGTTAGCCTCAGACTCCAGGAGGTTAGAGCCTTCCTCCAACCAGCTCCCACCGATCTCCTTCCTCCTTTTACTTTTCTATCCATCCCAACAGCTTCCCACATCTTTTGAAAATAATACTATATGTGTCCTGAGTGTCAGTCATTGATCATACAGGGGAGAGACAAGAATTGACTCCTCTGATGCCAGTCTGGACAGCTTAGTGAGATCATGCCTGAGAGGGAGAGGGGAGTAAAAGCGGCTAGAATATGCATCAGAGAGGTCGAGGCAAGCAGCTGTGTTTCACAGGTAAGAGAAGAGCACTTGCCTGGAAAACGCTTAGGTCATGAGATCCATCCCCAGTGCTGCAGATAAAGAAAAAAAAAAAAAAAGCTGCCCTCATGGTACTGGCTACTTACAAGGAAGAAAGATGTAACAGCATCATGCAAGGTATTACATAATAATTAAAACTCTCTAAATGCCCATCTATGTATCTTGTCTGCTATAAAGTGAATTGAATTCAAAAAAAGAAAAACAGAGAAAGTGATGACAAGCAAGGGCCTCTTAGGTAGCTGCGAAAGTCAAAATTTAAATTTAAGGCAAAATCAAGTTGAGTGATTCTCACTGCTACTAAAACGTGTGTTTCAGTTTTTGTATTTTTAAAACTACCATAGCTGAAAAACTGCTAAGACTGTTCAGTTGCTTCAAGTTTTCACAGGACAGAGCTGTGCAGTTTGAGAAGGAGGCCTGATGCTTAATGTTCGGATTTGACTTCTCCTACCTAGGTTGGGGCAGGGTTCTGTCCCTGACCATGGGCTTGTCTGGTGTAAAGGTGAGAATAGGGTGGTGGGTCTTGAGCTAGACCAGAGGCAAGTGAAATGCTTTAGTCCTGACGTCTGAAATGCTTTAGTCCTGACGTCTGAAATACTCTCAGAACTTCACTCTCAGGCTCACAGCCAAGGGAAGCAGAATGGAATCCATTTGGGAAATATGTTGACACATACCTGACCATACATGCACCCAGTCTTCTCCATATGACTTTAGCTCAAATGTCCCGTGAAGATAATGATTGATACCTCAGGACTACGTGTGTCATAATGATAAGTGTCTATTTTAATTGCATAAATAAATCAAATTCTACAAAGAACAAAAATTTCAAAGGCAATTGGTACATTGCTGCAGAGAGGTTGAGGCAAGCAGATGTGCTTTATGAAAATTAATAGACCCTGATTGTTGACCTTACATAACCGTACTCCTTAATTGGGTCAGATGTAATCAACTGAGAGGGAGAAAAAGGAGGCAAATAAATATCTCTAATCAAAAAGGTATTTCTGGGTACTGTACCCCACTATTGACCTTTTGACCTACTCAATTATGGAAGGATAACTAATACTCTTGTTTTTTTAAAATCATGATTACTTACCACAGAACATGGTAAAACTGATTAGAAAGTGTATAATTTTGAAAATATGTATCTGTGCTTGGTTTAAATTGTACGTAAACTCAGCAATTTCTAGGCTATAATAACATACCCATGGCTGTATAACTAACTCGCATGATATGGTGAGTCAGACCCACACCTCCTTATATTTCATCCCACTTGTTCAAAAGGACCAGTATAAACATGTTTCTAGTAATTGTGTGCAGAAAATAATAGTAGATGAAGACATGGGATATCGTGAGTCTACACCACGCTCTCCCATCCATCCCAAATGAGCCTTGAATTTTCCCACTTGGCTAGTTATGTCTTATCTCTAGAAACTCTCTGTTAAGTTTATAGGCAGGGAGCTTTGAAATGTCACTTACAATAAATGCAAATGTCAGAAGATGCTTGCAGGCACAGTGTAGGTCAGGGTTCTTGATAACCACATTCTGTTCAGTCTATCAATGGCCACATGTTCTTATTGCAACCACAGGAGTCATAATGTAAGAAACAAACATGAGGACTGTTGGAAATGTCACAGCACCTTGGACTTTGTATTCACACACAAAGGGTATGGACAGAAAATCCCAGAAAGCAAGAAACTGTCCCAGGTTATACCAGAGGACAGGGACCCAATTGAAGTACACAGACCAGACCAAGATGCTGGGGTCATACTCTTTGTTCAGTTACTTTAAAACACAGAGAAAAGCCAAGTTGAAATGGTAGGGTCAGTTCATGAGAAAAGCATGTGATCAGGCTCGCTCAGCTCTAAGTTCAAGGGCAAGCATGACCTATGTTCATCTTCCTGTGCTGGGGGCATGGCTATAGGAACAGGGTATGAACAATGAAATCCACACAAGAAAACTCATGCACTGAGCAGATGACACCAATTTTTTCTAAAAGAGAAAGGACAGAGGTCTATGGCCAATTACCTTGCTGAACAAAATTCTTATCTGCATTTCTCCATAGTTCAAGTGAGGGCAACATAAGATCATATCAAAGGTTACCAGTGAGTAGTTAATTCAGAGATGGCCCAGCTATCAGCCAGAAAGAGCAAAATCAACACTTATAACTTGATATTTCTATACAATTTTTTGGTCAAAACAGTTTATTTATAGCATAGGAAGAACATTTCCACCACACTTCTTTCCTGTCTAACCAAAAAGGAAGGTTTCAATTTCAATATAACAAAATCATATATATATATAAATATATATATATATCAGAACAGCTATCAAGCAAAAGTTACAGTTACAGTATCTAGTCTATTTGTAATTCACAAAATTAAAGAAAATATTCTATTATCTACCTTATCCTGTGAATCTAGGATTTCTTATCTAATATACCTTTTAAAGTAACTAAGAAAAACTATACCTATAGCTCTCAAATCTTCAGCTACATCAAAGACCACAAAAGGATATAATATTACCCAAATAAACAGGAATTGCAAGCAACTTCTAAAATCTAAAAAATGACAGAGATGATGCCTGTCTACCTGGACAGTCACCCAAAGTTCCTTTGTAACGTTGGGGCACCGTCTTCAGCCTGTAGCCCAGTGTCTCTGGTATACCTGTCATTGATGCAGGAAATCTGGCATAGTTTGTCAGTTGCATCTCCTTGTGTACTGAAGGATGCCTGGCAATTTTAAGATGACATTGTTGTCTGTTCCACCATACATCCAGTCAATCTGTTTTTAATATGTCATAGCACACACTAAATTACTTTTTATCTTATGCTAAATACAGTCTATGATTTCTATCTATGCTGCATAAATACTACTCTCTTAACATTTATATCTATGATTTATTAAGGGTTTCACTATTCCACTTCTGTTCTCATTCTTTAAAGCAAAATTCAACATTTTCTGATTATATGGCCAATTCTCATTATAAAAGATATTTGGTAATGGTAGACTGTGGTGATATTTTGTGTATCCTCTAAGAAATAAAGTTTGCCTGAAGATCAGAGGACAGAGCCAGCCACAGAGTTAGCTGCAGAGGTCAAGTAGTGGTGGCGCACACCTTCGATCCTAGCATTCAGAAGGCAGAGGCAGAGGGATCTCTGTGAGTTCAAGGCTACACTGGGCTACAGAAGGTTAATCCAGTTTAAAAGAGAAACAGAGCCAGGCAGTGGTACCACACATCTTTAATCCAGCACTAGGAAGATTGAGACAGGAAGTGATATGGCTGGACAGAGAAAAAAGATAAAAAAGGAGGAGACAGAAGTTCCTCCCTCCCCTTTCAGCTGAGGACTCAGAGAATTCAGTCTAAGGATTCCTGGAGACAGGATCTAGCTTTTGGGCTGAGGAGTTGGAGAGGTGAGAAGTGACTGTGGCTTGTTCCTCTGTCTCTGATCTTTTAGCTTTACTCCAATATCTGGCTCTAGGATTTATTATATGACCAATTAGGATTCGTGCAACAGTAGACATTTTTATTCCTATAGAAGTGAATGGGTTAAAAACCTGCTGTGTAAAGACATGTGATTTGTTTCTGTTCTTCAGGGAACTCAGTGGGAAAGAATCAAACTGTGTAGGCCAGACACAGCATAGCCATTTTAGAGTATATTTTATGAGTAGAGATGGCAGCAGCATTGGCTAGTTTTTTCTCATATGTGGCTCATGCAAAGATCCTGGAACGCCTGGCTCTCCACTTTCGGACTTCTCCCTACTCCATCTGGCCTCTTTGTAGTTCCTAGAATGCTCATGGTTCATTGTGGGTTGGTCATGTCTCCCCCTACAGATGGCTCACAGCACAATTTCAGTGAATGTCATTTCATAGCCTACCATGAGAATGGCACATGTCAGAACTGGGCGTCAAGGTGACTTGAACTCAGAGCAGTGCTTGCTCTACTTGAAATGGCCCTCTGCTGACTGTATTTTTCTGCCAGGTATTGTTCAACGCTTTCTCATGGCTCTTTTTTTTTAAGTTTTAATATCATCTTCCTATCTCAAAACTCCCCTTCCCCTATTTAGACTTTTACTCCATTGCCTCTATAAGATCATATACAGAAGTTTCCATTTGCTCCGGTCATGTTTTCTTACCTACACAATTCCTAATACAAGAAGTATGTGAGAGAAGGGATTTGGTGAGTCTGGGTTAGCATATTTCCAAAGCCAGAAAAGCACTCCTGACATATAGTAGGTACTCAATAAATATTTGTTTAATATAACCATTCCATTACCTTGTCAGAACTATACACATTTTTGTGTGGTTTGTCTATAAAAATGTCCCCTAAAGAATGATGTATTGAAGGCATGGACACCAGCTGGTGGCGCTATTGAGAGGTGAACAATGGATTAGCCTTGATAACATCTTAGATGAAGATGTTAGATTAAGAGGTAAGGCCTGATTAAAGGAAGTAGGCCTTTGAAGGGTGCACCTTCTCTGAGGTTTCATATTCCTTTCTTCCACCCTCCCCTCCTGTCTCTGTCTGTCTCTCATCCCCCTGCCTCTTTCCTTTACTCCTGCTTCTCTTACCAGCCCCGCCCACTCTGTAAAGTTTCCCTGCTTTCTAGCTGCTGTAAGATAAACAGCTTTAGTCTACATTGCCTTCTTGCTGTGATGTTCGGCCTCACAAAGGCTTATCACAATGGAGCCAGCCAGTCATGGACTGAAATTCTGAGACCACAAGACAAAAGAAAGATATCCTCCAAGTCATGTATCTTGGATCTCTTAGCATAGCTGCAGAGAGTTAATTCATACACCTCTCCTGTGAATTCTACCTACACACTGTGTTAGTTGGAGAAAAATCAGCGGGTCTGTTAGAAATGCTTCTAAACGTCACCCTAGGAGATGTCATTCTATAACCAAATCAGCGGACAGATTACAGGAACCTGGAGACGATCAAGGTCAGAGAGAAGCAAAGACAAGAACTATGAATCTGCAGTCACTAACTACTACAAAGACCTATGTGTTTGTCATGCCATATAGCTGCTTCGACTGGAGACATTACCCTTGCTTATGCTGGGCTGCTACAAGACAAAAACCAGCTTTAAAAGGCTGTGAAATGATTGGCTCATAGTTCTTAGGTCTGGAGAGTCAAAGTAACAGAAAAGTTTTTGTCTAGTGGGTCTGGTCTCTTTTTCCAACATATTCTCCAGAAGGGAGGAAGCCCGAATCTTTACTTTTCAGAAGGCAGAAAGGACAGGAAAGAGGAGAAAATTGGACTGAACTCACCTTTCTATAGTAGTATCATAATATGGGGGCTAGACAGATGGCTCAGGAGTTGAGAGCACTGACTGTTCTTCTGGAGGTTCTGAGTTCGGTTCCCAGCAACCACATGGTTGCTCACAACCATCTGTGATAACATCTGGTACCCTTTTCTGTGTACTGTATACATAATAAATAAAATCTTTTAAAAATTGTATCATAATATTAATCAGCATGCTTTGATAACACCATGAAGGTCCATTGCTCCTTCTTAAAGGTCCCATCTTTTGATAATGTTCATTAATGGCAATTAAGTTCCAGCCTGAGTTGTAAATGAAGACAAGAGTTTCTATTCATGGCAGCTCTTAGCATTAGATTCTGTTTAAGTGGACTTTGCATCAAGCCGTGAACTTGAAAATCCTAAGCTTATTTGTTTCAGAGACAAAAATCTCAGTATAAAGCATAGATGGCTTCTTCTGTAGGAAGCCATAATGGTTAAGTAATTGGGTGTGTTGGCATTTCCTAAAGCAAATGATAGCATCCCTTGTGTGGTCCTGTCAGGGATATATTATAACAAGGCACTTTCACTGTGACATGGCCTTCAATGTTCTGCAAGAGGGAGTGACAGTGAAGGCTGGCTGTCTCACATGGATGCAGTCCAGTGCTCTGCCATGATCCAGAACGTGGGATAGATGGAGCCTCACCGGCTGGAACATTGTGGAAAGGAAGCTGACACAGACCTTTTCATCATTCTTCTCAGGATCTAGACTCCACAATTATTACAGCTGGGCAGCAGGTTCCTGATAGAGCAGACATGCTAATCAACTTCAAGCAGATAGCCTACCCGCAGAACTGTCTCCTGTCACTTCAGCTCTTTCATCTACAAAAGTGGGCCCTCACTAATCAACCTCTCAGCCCTGATATGCAGATCAGCTCCCAAGGGTGCAGAGAAATCATTTTAAGAGAGTGGCGAGATGGCTCAGTGGGTAAAGGAGCTTGGCACACAAGTCTAGTGCCATGACTTCAGCCCCTGAACCCACCTAAAGCTAGAAAGAGAAACAACCTCACGAAGTTGGCCTCTGACCTCCAGAGATATGCCCTGGCACCACCAGCATTCAAATAAACAGTGTGTATGTACTTGCACACACACACACATGCATGCATGTGTGCATGCACACATATATGTACGTGCATACACACACACACAGGAGTCACAATATTGATGGTTTCATTTTAATATTAGGAAGGCTGGTGAGATAGATCAGTTGGTACAATATTTGCTGTGTATGCATGAAGCCCTTAATTCAGTACCCAGAGCCCACATATAAAAGCTAGAATAGTGGTTTATAATATCAGCTCTGGCTGATCCCCAGTGCTTGTTGGCCAACCAATCTCACAGACTTGCTAGGTTCTAAGCCAGCAAAAGACCTTGTCTCAAAAAGACAACCAGGTAGATGGTATTTGAGGAACAATACTCAAAGTTGTCCTCTGGCCTCCAGGGGAAATGTACACACCATGTACACACACACACACACACATACACACACACAGTGGTTTGAATGGCATATTATCCACAGTCTTAGGCATTTGTATATTCTGTCTCCAGTTGGTGGTGCTATTGGAGTAGGTTTAGAATATATAGTCTTCCTGTAGGAAATATGTCATTGTGGTTGGACTCTGAGGTTTCAAAAGCTATGCACCATTCCCATTGAGCTCTCTGCTTTGGATGCTTGCTCTTCAAGATGTGAGCTCTCAGCTTGCTCTCTCACTTTCAATGTTTGCCTGCTACCACACTTTGCACCTGTGACAGTGATGGACTCCTACCTCCTGGGAACCATAAGCCCAAATAAACCCTCCTTTCTATAAGCCTTGACCATCACAGCAATAGAAAAATGAGTAATTCAACATGCATCCACAAACAATTAACACACATACATAAATGATACGAGGAAATGTTGTTAGTGCTTTCACTAACCACAGTGCTTTCTTTATCCTTTTTCTCACTTGCAAAGACCAACCTTCATTTATTTTTCTGCCCAGACAGAATGCCTAGGGAGGGTTTTGATATTCAGAACACACTTTCCTGCCTTGAATCACACTAGAGTGCTCATATACGCACCAGACAGGAGGCCACAGGTGTCAACTCCCAACCAGTAATCATATACCAGCCCTCACACCGCCTCTTCTGTATGACTCACATCAGTTCAGCTTCTCAAGATGTTGAAAATTTCAAAGTTTAGCTGGACAAATATCACTCAAGAGTTCTAGTGGAATTCCGATAACTCAAAGCCAAGGTACATCTATTGTATTTTTTTTATTTGAAGCTGAACTAGGGTTTCAGTGGAGGAGGGGGGAGTTCAGATGAGCATAGGCTGGGACTGGACTGGTCCCCACACAGTATAGCATACATTGACATTTGGCCCAAGATTGCACTACAGTTTTAGTTATGTAGGTTATGTGAAGGGTAAATTCAAGTCCTCCTTGTTTTCACGGAACAATTGCTAATGAATATAATCATGTTCCAATGTCATCTGTTTCATTTGCAAGTTGGCAGGGACAGAAAAAAAAAAGGCAGCTTTCTTTAGAAACGATTAGAACATGGTATTAGGATGAAGTCATTGCCTTACAATTAAGTCATTATTTTCCCCTTACATTAATAAATAACAGTGATGGAACCCAGGATCTTGTAGCTGGCTCTCCAGCCAAAGAAGATCAAGTGTTCAGCATCTGGGCTGCCTTCCCTGAGTTTTAGGCATACTTTCCCACACCCAGGCTGCAGTGGCTGACAGGCTTCTTATACTACATGAACTGTATGGGGCCTCTGTGGACCAAGGCAGCTCACAGCATTAGCCAGCCAGGAGTTGGAGGCTTCACAACCCAACAGAGGGAGGAAAGGGTTTTTTATTATTATTATTATTGTTTTAATCACCAGTTGTCTTTATTGTCATCTGATCTATGATGAACTAATAAGTGGAAGAGATATTCTTCAAAGAAAAAGAAAAGGCACGGCCAAAGAGTTTGTGCCTGGGGTGCTACCCTCCAGCTGGAATCATAAGAGGTTATCTGCTTCAAACTCCAAGGCAGATTCTGTTTCCCACGTGATTAGCTTTGCCTTCCCACTCATCAGCTCTTTAGTTATGTTTTTATCTCCCTCTCTCTCCTACAAATGAAACATTTCAAAGCATCCAGAGACCTATTTGGGAAAAGCTCTAAAAAAAAAAAAAAGTCTGTAAAATATTTAAAGCCCATCTCACAGAGAGAAATATCCAGTGGAATTTGAGCCGTCAGATTCTGAGTTCTTTGAAATTCCATCACTCTATTAAAGATTATTGCTATCTCTTCCTGGCCTTAAGATGGAGAATAATCAGAAGAGGGCAGAAGTGGGAACCGAGAAATGGGAACTGCCTGTCATCCTCACATGCCTTTAACTAGTCATTAGATGCTGACAAATCTCTTTACCTAGATGAAGAGCTGATTGTGTTCCACAAACCGGACCTCTCACCATCCAAACACCTCTGAGCAAGCAAATTGCTGCTTTCACAAATTTGAACATGTACTTCTAGAACTTTCCTAAAATACATGCTTGGAGATGAAAACGACCAGGCCAATAGCATCTCCTCCTACTTCTAAGACTTGAAATTTATAGGCCATTTGAATTATGTCTAAGAAAGCTACAGAGCTATGCCCATTGTAAAGTCTCAGGGTACATATTTATATTCTGCATAAATATTTAAACGGGGAGTTTAGAATGCCTCTCAGTCATCACAGAGGGAGGAAGCTACAGTGTAGCACAGCTTCCTAAAGCAGGCAAGCCTGGTTCAGGGACAAAGTTCTGGAGCCACACAGCTGGGGTTCAAATCTCTGGCCTTGAAAAACTGACTTGGCCTCATCATACCTCAGTCTTCTTATCTGTACATGGGCTAAGCCCAGTGTCTACCATGTACATCTGGTGTAAGGGTTTCACTAGATCAGTGGTCCTCAGCCTATGGGTCTCGGCCCCTTGGGCAAACCTCTATCACCGAAAGTATTTACATTGCAATTCATAACAGTAGAAAAATTAGGGGCTGGAGAGATGGCTCAGTGGTTAAGAGCACCGTCTGCTCTTCCAGAGGACCCGGGTTCGATTCCCAGCACCCACATGGCAGCTAACAACTGTCTGTAGTTCCAGTTCCAGGCAAACACCAAGGCAAATAAATAAGTAAATAAATAAAGTTAAAAAAAAAAAAAACAGTAGAAAAATTAGTTATGAAATAGCAACAAAAACAGTTTTATGGTTGGGGTGACCACAACATAAGGAATTATACTAAAGGGTCGCAGGATTAAGAAGACTGAGAACCACGGCATTAGATAATGCATAGGTAACAATTCTCGCCATTACCACCTCACAAGTATGCAAATACATGTTCAGGTATTACTTTTATAAGCTGAGAATTTGGCTAAAGATGAAGAACATGAGTTCCTTCTGTGCAGAATAATTACTTCCTCAAACCTTTTTATAATTTTAGCTCTTTGCATGGATTGAGAAATATGTTATGTTTATATGATTTATGTGCAGGTGTGTGTGTGTGTGTGTGTGTGTGTGTGTGTGTGTGTGTGTGTGTGTGGTCTAGGGGTCAACCTCAGGGAGTGTTCCTCATTTATACCGACCACCTTATTTTTGAAGACAGGGTCTCTCACTCTTTCTGAAGCTTGGGGATTCTGCTAAATTCACTCTCCAGGGAGCCTCATGGAAACCCCGTGCTCACCAGGACAGCACTGGAATTAATGTGTACCACTACTCGCAGCTTTTTTTTTTTTTTTTTTTTGCATGGATTCTGGGGATGTAGCTCAGGTCTTCATGACTGAGAGGCAAGCACTTTAACAACTGAGCAATCTCCTCAGCCCCAAGTAAATTTATGTTCCAAAGAAAACATCCTTGCTATATATAGAAAACATGTGCATGTGTATTTTATTCTGCTAGAAACCTGTGTGTGTGTGCTTGTGTAAACTGCCAGGATTCTTTCTATGCATAATTGTATTCCATGTTTGCACTCATACAATCTTACATCCTGCTATTTTTATTAGGCTTTTTTTTTTAACCTAAAAACTAGTCTTTGGATTTGTTTTAAGGAACCATTTTTCTTTTGCAAATAACTAACTAAAATAAGGTCCTTATGATTCAACGGGACCAGAAAGGGTGGGAAAATATGTGAATGACTTCTTCAGTGTGTGGGAACCTGGAGGGAAGCACTCTTTGGGGTGCCAAAAAGGCAGAGTTCTCCCCTCTTTTTTTTCTTGGCAGGGTAGTCTTGAGACTCAATTGTCTTTGGACTCCCTGTTTCGGGAGCGTGGAATTCGCCTGGGAACACTCTCATGCAAAAGCAATTTCAGAAGCTTGCTGCTAACAACAAAGCCTCCAATTTCTGGTTCTCAGTCTTTCTCAAGGTCAGATAAAATGTGAGGGTGCATCCATCCCAAATCCCTTTCACTTGTCCTTCATGGCCCAGTGGGGTTCTTTGTTATTGTTGTTTTGATTTTGGTTTATTTGCAGAAACTGATCATATCATTGGCAAAGTGATTTAAAGGCTCAAAGATGGCCTCAATATCTTATTAATACTCCCTCCAAAAGGATAACAACCACTAAAAAACATGCATTTTACTCCTCTCTCTCTCTCTCTCTCTCTCTCTCTCTCTCTCTCTCTCTCTCTCCTCTCTTCTCCTCTCCTCTTTTCTTCTCTTCTCTTCTTTTTTGGTAGAAATTTCTGTGGATACTTTGAAGTTCCATATGCCATTGGTTCATCCAGTGTGACACAGTTTTTTAGTGGTGCTTATGAGTTCAAACCAAAAAAGGAAAATACTTTCTTCCTTAAGGACAATGGGCTGGGACTATATGCTGTATAAATCTAAGCTCTCTCATCTGTTGGCACTCAGTATGCAATGATATGTGTTATCATTGGATAGACAATCACAGTGATGGCAAGTTATTTTACTGGTTATTACAATAATAATATCAAGTGGACAAGTGTGTTTAGGTGTAAAGGGACCGCTTGCAGTCTTTACTATGGGGCAGAATGTTCTAGATAATAATCAAGGTCCACTGTCAGCCGGCAATGTCTTTAAGAGAAAATGTGGATTGCTTGAAGGGCACACTGCAGATAAAGTTGTGATGGCTGTGGGTGCTGATGCTCCTCCAAGAGTTCTGTGTCTGATGGCTGCTGTCCCAAGGCAGCTGGATCACAGCTGCACTCCTGTCCACAAGCACATTTCCCTGGGGGAACAGGGACAAAATAAGGGAAAGGTCACACCATATGACAGAGTGGATTCTTTGCTGACCATAAGACAAAAGACTATCAGTTAGCTGCTCACCAGTTCTGAAGGGTGTGTGTGTGTGTGTGTGTGTGTGTGTGTGTGTGTGTGTGTGTGAAGCTGTCTCTCAGCATTCTTCTTTCAAGCCCATATTCCAGTACCCCATGTTCATCTCAGTTGGTTGCCAAAAGCCCTCCCAAGAGAAACAGCTGCTTGTAAAAAGAAAATATGCAAAGCTCTGGAGGCTTAGAATTTTAGAATCTGCCGGCCTGATAACTTCCTGTCCTCTTATGAAAGCAAACAACAGTAAATCTTCTCTTTCCCAGCACAGTTCCTGGCTGTGTCTCTCTCAAACTTGGCTCTATCGAGGAGGTAAATATGATAACTGAACTGTGGGTGCCACTAATAAAACCAGGGCTTAACATTAGAGCGCACACTCGGTGTTTATCACCAGGCCACAGTGAGAAGAGCAGGAATGGGCAGATGATCTCTCCGTAAAGCCCTCCTGAGCTGTCAGCAACATGCCTTGGCCCCGTGTTGCTCTCACAGAAGCCAGTGCTGATTTTGATGTATTATGAATTTACAGCAGTTAATTATCTCGTGAATAATATCCTTGGTGGTCTCTATTGTTATGGTTTGATATGGTGCAGAACTGCCAGCATAACTTGTAACTAGAGGTATTTTTCTTTCAAAAATACTATTGAAAATAATAGGATGTGGTGTGTTTTGGTTTTGAGTTTGAAAAAAAAAAGAATTAAGCTTTGAGGCATCTTCTTATCCCTAATATGTGTGTGTGTGTGTGTATGTGTGTGTGTCTGTGTGTCTATGTGTGTGTGTGTGTGATGTGAATAAATATTCTCATTTCTCTGTTTCTCCCTGTCTCTATCTGTCTTTCTATTTCTATTCCTCAATCTATCTATCCCCCACATACCATAGGACAGTAAAGTTAAATCAAAATAAAATTAACTAACCATACATAGATAGATACATAGATAGATAGATTGACTGACTGATTGGTTGATTGATTTACCCATATAAAGGTGATTTTAGTTTTCTTTTTAGAGAGAGTATCTCATGCAATGAGACTGGCCTTTAACTCACTATGTAGCCTAGGAAAATCTTAACCTTTGACCCTCCTGCCTCCACATTACAGATATGCACCCCATACACCCAGGTTTGTGTGATGCTGGAATCCAGGGTATCAGTGCTAAGCAGACATTCTGCCAACAGAGCTGGATGCCCAATATGCTAAAGAGAATTATTTTCATTTCCAGCCATTTCTATTATTTTTCATATTTCTCAATAAAGGTCTTCACATAGGATTGGCTTTTTCTTGACTTGAAGTTTCTCATCACTACTGGAAAATACAAAATGATTTCCTGTTGCCCCTAATTATATGATTATCTACTCACACAAAATAATACAATGCTGTCATGCACCAGGAAATGCATGGAAGGAATTGCTTTGCATCACCCACAGTCAGGTGTGAAATATATCTGATGACTGTGAACAAACAGACAAAGGATCTTCAGCCTCCAAATACTATGCACACTTGCATGATGAAAAAAATAAATGATTTGGGCTGGGGAGATGTATTGCACAAATTCTAATTGGTCTTATAATTTAAAAACCCAGAGCCAGATATTGGGGTAAATGCTTAAAGATGAGAGAAATAAAGGAGCAGCAAGCCACTAGAGAAACTTCTCACTAGAGAAAATTCTACTGAATACTCAGGCCAAAAGAGATCGATCCTGTCTCCTCAGTTCTCAATCAATCAGAGGACTGAGTGCCTCTGAGTCCTCTGCCAAAAGGAGAAGGTGCAGGGAAGGTCAAAATGAAAGGGCTGAACTCCCACCTCCTCCTACCTTATATTCCTTTGTCTCCCAAGCCATTTCCCTTCTTGTCCCAACCTTCCTGGTGCTGGGATTAAAGATGTATGATTGCAAGTGCTAGGGTTATAGGTGTGTGCCACCACTGCCTGGTTCTGTTTTTTGTTTTGTTTTGTTTTGACTGGATTAATCTCCTGTAGTCCAGGCTGGGCTTGAACTCACAAAGATCCAGATGGATTTCTGCCTCTGCCTCCCCAATGCTAGGATTAAAGGTGTGTGCCGCCACTGCTTCACTTTTGACTGCTATGGCTAACTCTGGGGGTGGCTCTGTCCTCTGATCTTCAGACAAACTTTATTTGATACACAATATATCACCATGGAGATAGTGATTAAGAGCTCTTGATGCTCTTGCAAAGGACCCAGGTACAGTTCCCAGCACCTGTATGCAGACTTACAACTGCCCTTAATTCCATTCCAAAAGATTCTGCATCCTCTGCTGGTCTCCAGGGCACAAGGCATACACACTGTGCACATATGTGCACACACACAAAAAAAAAATTGAAATCTTTTTAAAATATAATTTGTAAATTTAAGCAAAAGTTTGTCTTGCTGCAAGCTTGCTAATCCCCGAAGAAACCACATAGTTTTTATTTTCTCATTTAAACATGCAATGAGTATTTAGAGAGTCCTTCCTCTGCAGGGTGCGTTTGTACTAAGAAGTGTGTACAATGCAGGTGGGTCCTGCTATCAAGAAGCTTATGATCTCTCGGGGGGAGGGAGGTACAGAAAGGGGGGTAACAACACAATACAGTTTCCAGTTTCAACCAGCCGGGTGTGGTGAGGCAAGCCTGTAATCCTAGCATTAGGGAAGGTGACTAAAAGAAGATTTTTGAGTTCAAAGTTGTCATGAGCTACATAATGCAACTCAATCAAGATAAAGTTAATAGAATTGAGAAAAATTTAAAATGATAGAAATAAACCATATTTACCGGTTTAAAAAACACTGAAAATGAGAAATGGAGACATGAGGTTCACTTTACTCAGTTTGCCTTGGACTTCAGTGTAGTAGCAGAGCTGAAACCTTAGCATGAATGGTCCCTCAGAAGGGGATTCACACTGGCCAAGTTATCACAATAACTCACACTAAGTGAAATTATCAACCTATCCTCAGAAACAGAATCACCCAAAGCTATGGCTTTTAAGTACCAAGTCACAGCAGGAACTGTTCTCATCACAAGGTTTCTTGATAAGCACAAGATATAAATAAATGATGTCTAAAAAAAAGAGCTCAGAGATCTAATTACATCAGGCTAAGGTAAATATATCTATTTCTTGCAGTGGGTAGACCTGATTTTATAATGGAACAAGCCAAAGTTGTGTATGAGGACACTTTGTTTAGTGGACATGGACATGGCCAAGGTTGGTCCACCCCAAACACTCAATGAAGATACTTGACAGCTGTCATCCAGTCATGTTGATTGGATGGATACCAGCTGCTATGTCCAGGATTGGCCAATTCAAGGATGAAAATCTTGAGTTTGGGGGATGATAAAGCCTGCACAGGTTTGTGAGACCTCTGTAGTTTAGTTTGTAGAGCATGCCTGAAATTCAGTCCACAGTGGCATGTAAAGCTAGGAGCCAGGGCTTATGCCTATCATCCTAGAACTAGAGAGACAGAGTCAGGAAGTTTAGAAGATTATAGTCACCAACAGATGCATAGCAACTTCCTGGCTATTTTGGCATATATGAGACTCTCAAAAAATATTACAGCCCTTTGGAGGAATAAATGTATTATTCCTGTCACCAGGGTTCAAATCCTTTCACTCTCCCCCATATTTTTTAGGTACATACAGAGAAGAAAGCTATTCGTGACATTAGTTTGTCTGTTTGTATTAAGAAGGAAATACAATATTTTTATAAAGATTTATTTATTTTTATTTTATGTGCCTGTATTTATATATGCTTACTACATCCATGAAGTACTCCCAGGGGGCAGAAGAAGGAATATAACCCTGGGATTGGAGTTAGAAATGGTAGTGAGCTATTGTATGTGTGCTGGGAACAGAATCCAGATCACTGCAAAAGCAGCCACCTTCCCAGCCCCAGCTATTATTATATTTGATTATGGACTATTGTTTCATGCAAATTCATCCTCATCAACACTTAGAAAAGTATTGCTTTTCAGAATACCTAGCTTACAACATTTCTCATTGCAAACAGAAAAGAATCATTCAGAAAAGCAGTTGCTTTCCCTATGGGTCTCAGAAGATGATTCACTTGGCACTAAAGAACCCCATGTAATAACTATGTGTTCCCAAAGGAGAAGATGTGCAAAGGACACTGGGAAAAATGTCTTGTTGAAGCTGCGAGTTGTTGATAAAACTATCTTCTACCGGTTGTCAGTGGCAACCACAGGAGATATTCAAAGCAAACAAATGACGTTTTCTTCTGCTACATACTATCCTTTTAGACTAATGTATATAAGCTGTGCTATTAGAATTCAGTGTTCTACATCCTAATAAAGTATAGTCTTTGGTTCATAAAAACTCAGCAATTTACCTAGTACAGTACTATTTCTCAGTAAAGACTGGGTAAATGAGGAGAAAGCAAATGACTGAATGAATAAACGTATGAATGATTAGATATTCAAATCAGAAAAAGCTTTTCTCCCATGCAGAATCACATATGAAAGTCACAAATTTATATTTCTTAGATTGTCTACCAAAAAGTACAAAGGGCCTAGGAAAGTGGTTAGAGAATTTGCTAAAAATATGCCTAGTGGTATAGACTCAGTAAGCAGATGAACATATTTCTAGGATGAACAGCAAATGAAAAAATTACAGACATGAATAAGAGAGCATATGCTTGCCTACATGCATGTTTGGGTAGACATGTAACTTAATGGAGAGACCTGGAGGGGCTTGGAAGGGCCATTCCAATGCCACAGATTGCTGATGTTACTTTCTGTGTCACCTCGGCTGGACACTAAATGCTTCTAGGGGATACAAAGGTACCATGGGGAAAGACAGGTTTTAGAGCCGTACAGACAGGTTGCTGATATGCAGCTTACCTTCCTTTTGACCTTGCCTGAGTTCTCTTGCCTCCTTGAACCTTTAGTTAACTTATCCCCAAAACAGTGATAGTAGCATTTATCTCCAGGTTGTCAGATGTCTATCTGACGTGAAAATTAGCACTCACATGTATCAGGACTGTTCTGTGCATTACATTATTAAACCTCACAGAAAGCCCATAGATGAGATAAAAAACTCTTTGCAAATGAGTAAAACTAAGTAAGAAGTGGTTCAGTAATTGTTCAAGCATATAATTTAAGTCTGTACACATAAAGTTCTCTGCCAATGTTACTAGGCATTATTATAGCCACAGTCTAAATGTTATTGATCCTCAGAACTGGTGCCTGTGTCTTTAATGGTGCCTTAGAGATGGCAGCATTTCATGAACACTTGCTAAGTGAGCAAATGCCTCTTCACCATACAGGAAAATTATGCACAATGTATACAAATAACTTTCCCACTCACCGAACCTAAAATAAACCCAGAGACCATGCATTTAACCATTCCTGTCACTGAAAGTCTCTGAATTCATTCCCTGGATCAAACAGAATAGGGTGCTGCAGAGGTGGGTCCCCAATATTTGGGCATGCACAAGTGTAAAATCATTTCAAGTAGCTAAAACAGAACACAACAAGGGTTGTTCAAAGGCTAGGGTATTATATATTCTCTGACTTATTCTGTCTTCTTATTCACTTTTGATATTTCTTTCAACCTCTAAAAGTCTTTCCTCTGCCTCCTCTAATCTCTACTTTTGGCTAGGAGAGAAAAAAAATATTAGAAATTCTACTTGAGCTATCCATCATTTGGCTGATAAATTCTTAAGGGTCCTTCAGTAATCAGTCACTTGCAACTTGGGATTGCATTTGAGGGAAGAGGTCTGTAATGAGAAGGCTAAAGAAATAACTGTGTTATCTGTTTTAATGTAGCCTTTCTCATAGGCTACAAAATCAAGGTCCAAAATAATCTTAAACCTTAAACTTTACAAACAGTGTAATAGGGCTGGAGAGATGATTCAGCACAGAAAGCACTTGATGTACAAGACTGAGGGTCAGTGTTCAGATCCTCTGAACCCACAATGGCAGGTGGGCATGGCAGCCTCCTGTAATTCCAGCCTTTGGAAGGTGGAGGGCTGGCATCCTCAGGGCAACCTGCTAGTCAGACTATCCACATCCATGAGCTCTGAGTTCAAGCAATAAAACCTACTTCAGTAAATGAGGAATGCTCATGGAAGACACCTGACATCAACCTCAGGCTTCTGTACACACATGCACATATACCTGAAACGCATGCATTCTCAGGAATGCAAACATGCATGTGCATATTTGGCACACTCATTTTTTAGAAATTTTTAAATTTATTTATTAAGTTATATATATAGTGTTCTGCCTGTATGTATGCCTGCATGCCAGAAGAGGGCACCAGATCTCATCATAGATGGCTGTGAGCCATCATGTGGCTGCTGGAAATTGAACTCAGGACCTTTGGAAGAGCAGTCACTACTCTTAACCTCTGAGCCATCTCTCCATCCTGAAATACTCATTTTTTAAAAGCAATATAATGGCTCTCAAGTATTGTGCATTATCCTGTAATTGAACATAAATATGGATAGTTAGCTTTATATATAGTTTCTATAGTACTATGTGGACAATGCTTTTTAAAGCTATTTCTTTTCTTTAGAATTAAAAAACCATGGGCTGGGCATGTTGGTGCATGTCTTTAATCCTAGCATGTAGAAGGCAGATCTCTGACCTTGAGGCTAGCCTGCTCTATAGTTCCAGGACAGCCAGGGCTACACTGAGAATCCTTGTCTCAACAAAACAATAAAATAATAATTAATAATAATTAATAAATAATAAATCAATAAAATAAAATAAACAGAATGGATGCTTGTATCTACCTTGATAGACTACTAACTATTCTCTCCTTTCTCTCTCTGTCTCTCTCTCTTCTTCCCTCCCTCTTCTTCCTCTGTTTTGTCTTTCTTTTTTGGCTTTTTTCAGATAGCATCTCTGAATGTAGCCCAGGCTAGCCTTGAACTTACAGCCCTCCTGTTTCCTGAGTGCTGAGAATACAACAGACCTACATCAATCATGTTGTGTGGATTCTATCATCTTTAACATTTCAGTGCTTTGATGTAATTAATCACAGATTTAAAAATAAAACCTAAAATTGGAAGAGGGAAACAAAGAAAACCCTTTCCCTAATACTGCACAACATCAGTAACTTCATGCCAATCTCTGAAGGACATCATGCCTTGTTATGACAAGGAATTATTCATAAGGTGTGCCTAGCATATAGCTCTCATCCTTTATTTGAAACAATAAAAGAGTCTTCTTTAGTAGCTGATGGAAATAAATAGGCAGGCAAAATGTACAGGAAAGGTGGAGAAAAAATAAAAAGACCAACCAGTAGGGCTCGGTAATAATTACATGTCACCATAACATCAAGTAGTTCATCCTTTTAAGGACTCGTTATGTGGCTTGCCCATTATGTTTCAGGGATGGAAAGAAAATGTAGTCATTCGCAGAAAAGTAATGACAGCATCCTGCCGGGTCTCTTAACAGTATTGACTAGACAGGAGAATCATGGCTTACAAGCAGAGAGTAGTTCTGTATTTGGAATTGTTTTGCTGCCAATCAGAATTTTTCTCCCCTTAAAATATCAATACCCTTGAAAAATAGCAAAGAAACTGCAGCCAGGTTTTTGGATCTGACTGTGAGGGTGCACAGTTTCCAGGTTCTAGCCCAATTATTTGCCTGCAGAAATCTCTTCTGAGATTGCCTGAAGGGATAGTGACTAGATGCTATGCTTTAGTGCCCCTTGCTGGTCAACCTGAGGAAAATCTGGGTGAATGATTACCAGAACCCAGGTTTCCATAGATGAAGTGGCACGTTCCATTATGGTGGGAAGGAAGCCAAGCTGATTAAGTCCAAACATCTGCAGCAAGTCTTAAGCACCCTTAGAATGATGAGAAAGGGCATCTGGAAACCCACAAAGAAAAACTGCACGGCACATCTGAGCATTTCAAAATAAATCCAGGTAAATACCTTTTTCTTTCTATGCACAAAGGATAGTTTTGCTTAATTATGACCCTCACAAATATCTCTGGCCTCTCTAGTTATAAAGGAACTAGATGCCCTCCAAAAAATTCTAATGGAATTCTAAAAAAAAAATCCAAAAATGTCTTTCTATAGAGCAAAAGGTGATGCATTAAATGGCTGATAATTATTTTACAAGACAAATGAATTCTAAGTATAGTGTCATGTTTTCTGTTTGACATTTTAGACTATAATAAATTTAGAATAGTAGCTACAACAGGGTTTGGTGGTAATCTGTCTATCAAAGCTGATTAGGTTTTGGAAATCAGAGAGAATTATCAGATTAAAGATGCCAATCCTATTTGGAATACCAGCTCAGCAGGCTTTGGGCTTGGAATTCTACCTCTTCCTCCACACACAAAAAAAAGTCACTAGGAACTTGAATTCATGAGACCCAATCTAGGGACTAGAGATGTATGATAGTGATGTATGGGCCAGCTAGTGTGGGGAGTGCTGGAATACATGCATCCAACTGATGCTCCAGACTGCAGACAGAATCTTGGTAGCAGGCAACAGAGAAAGTCTAGGGATCTAAACAACATCAAAAAGCCAGAATAGCCAGAGACTATTCAGAATAAAGAACTAAGATGAGGCACGGGAGAGGACTCCTGGGTAAAGTACTTGCCTTGCAAGTATGAGAAGCAGAGTTGAGATCTCAGAAGCCACATAAGTCCAGACATAGTAGCATGTGTTTATCATTCTGGATCTCCAACCACTGGATGAAAGGCAGAAACAACAACAACAAAAAATCCCTAGAAGTTCTGGGAACAGTGACCCTAGTATACACAGCAGCAAATAGTAAAAGGCTGTCTTGACAAGGCCAAGAGCAAGCACTGACGTGATGTTACTCTTTGACCTCCATACATGGGCGTGCCTTTCCCATATACAAACACATGCATGCTACACACACACACACACACACACACACACACACACACATATCGTGGAGAGATAGAAAGAAAGAACAAAACTGAGAAATGACTCAAGAGATAGATTGGTTGCCTAGCATGTACATAGTAAGAACTGGGTATGATCCCCAGCACCACATAAATTAGGCTTGGTGGCTCACATCTACAATTCCAGAACTTGGATAGGTAGAGACGAGTTCAAGGTCATGCTTGCCTACATAATGAGTTCAAGCCTGAATTGCATAAATGAGATCATGTCAGAGAGAGAGAGAGAGAGAGAGAGAGAGAGAGAGAGAGAGAGAGAGAGAGAGACTAAAGCTAGAAAAGACTCACGCATCCCAACTTCAAAGATTGCTGTATGGCTATAGTTGTCAAGAGAAATGTTCAGATCAATAACATAAAACTGAGTCCAAAAATAAACTCTTATAATTATGATCAATTGATTTTCATCAAGCATACTCAGGCAGGGTTGGACAGGTAACTCAATGGTAGAATGCTTGCCTAGGATGCATTAGGCCCTGGATCCATTTATTCTCATGATCATAAAACAAGAGTGCTAAGATGACACCATTGGGAAGTAAACAAGCTCTTCAACAAATAATAGCAAGATAACTGTATATCCATGGGTTAAAGAATGGACACCCATCTTCTTTGATTTATAAGATTAATCAAAGATCTAGATAAAAAGTTTTTTTAAAAAAAAACTATTGGAGAATATATGAGTAAATATTTCCCTAGATTTGAAATGATATTTTTAAGATTTATTTATTTATTATGTATATAGTATACAGAAGAGGGTACCAGCTGTCATCATAGATGGTTGTGAGCCACCGTGTGGTTGCTGAGAATTGAACTCAGGACCTGTGGAAGAATAGTCAGTGCTCTTAACCTCTGAGCCATCTCTCCAGCCCTTGAAATAATTTTACTAAAAGATGAAATCACAAATTAAGTAACAAAATATATTATTTTTGCTTATTTTCCAGAAACAACATCTCACTCTCAAACTGAAACTGTCCTCAAATTCATAAACTTACTATGCCATCCTCCTATGTACAGAGATAACAGGCATGCAGCACCATTCCCTAACAAAATTTAATTTGCTGAATTGCATAATAATTAAAACTTTTGCATTTCAAAGGAAAACATCAGTATAATAACACTGTAACCACAAAATGGGATAAATCACTTGCAAAGTGATATGTCTGATAAGGAACCTGAAACAAAAATCCATAATGATAGATAACTCAGTGATAAAAAGAATACCAAAACTAGATAAAAGTCTGAATAGGTATCTCTCCAATAAAGACATACAAATGGTTACTAAATTCTGCTGGGGAAATGCAAATTCAAACCACAATGAGATGCACTTTATACTTCCTAACATGACCAAAGCAACAGACAGACTCTGTTGAAAAGGGTAGAGGGAAACTGTTCTCACAATTTGCTAGTGAGAACACACAATAAAGCAGCCATTTCAGACTTTGGAACTTCCTTGAAGGTACTCACAGGTTCCCATAGGATTCCCAACACTAAAATATAGAGGTGTCATTTTGAATATCCCATTCCTAAGCATATACCCAAGACAAAAGGAAGCATGTATCCACACAAAAGCTTGTGCATGAATATATGTAGTGTGACTAATCCAAATAGTCAGCAGTAGCAAAGACTGAAATGTTCATCTTCCTGAAGCACAGACAAACAAGACAGCATGTATCCATGCCGTGGAATATTGTTTGTCAATAAAAAGGGACTATTACATTGTGCATTAAACCTTGCAAACAGCATGCCAAATGAAGGAAGCCAGACTCCATAGCTACATAGTCTCAAACCAGATTTGGTTTGCTAGATCCATAACAGAAATGACAGCCTGGGTGATTTATTCCACTGGGTGTTTTCTCACAGTTCTGAGGATGAGAAGATATTGGGAACTTTGTGTCTTCTTAGGCCCTTTCTTCTGTGGTCTTATAGGAAGTCCACCTACTTGCTGATAGTTCTATGTATAAGGATGCTAACTTTATCAGCTCTCCTTTAAACATCATTGCTTTATTAAAGATCTCACCTTCAAGCCAGGCAGCAGTGGTGCATGCCTTGGTTGGCAGAAGCAGGTGAATCTCTTAGTTGGAGGCAAGCCTGGTGCACAGAACTAGTTCCAGGACAGCTGGTGCAACACAGAGAAAGCCTGTCTCAAAAAACAAACAACAAAAGATCCCATCTTCAACAGCAGCTACTATGGTGGACTTCAACATGTGAATTTTGGAGGGCATACAAGCATGTAGCCTATAACAGGCTACCACAAAACAATTTCAGGGACATCAATCTATTTAGTCTGGAATCTAGAAGTTCAAGTTGAAAGTGTTTGTCTGGCAAGTTTGATCTCTCTTAATATCTTTCTCCTTGTTTGTACTTGGTACAGCTATTTCTGTCCTGTTCCTCAAATGGCCTTTGTTCTGACTGTAGCAACTCCTGGTAGCTCTTCTTCTTTTGGTAAGAACACTAGTTCTAGTCTCGTGTCCCATCGCTAGATTCTTAGAACTTCTTCCTTTTACAAAAAATAGGGTTTCATATATACCAGGTTTACCCCAAACTAACTGTATAGCCATTGATGCTTTTGAATTCTGGGTCTTCATTCCTCACCTCCCATGTGCTGAAGTTACAGACACGTGCTCCGTGCCCAGCTCTTACATGATGATCAATATCAAATCTAGAACTTTACTCATGCTAGACAAACACTCTACCAACTAAGCCACATCCCCAACCCCAGAACCTCACTTAATTTTAATTACTCTATTACATGCTAATTTTCAGGTACTAGTCATATTCAAGTTCAGAATTAAGAGGTATGATTCAGTCTGCAACATCTACCTATGTGATATGTTTTCAGAGTATCAAATGTCTATGAAAGCAGATTAGCAGTTGCCAGTTTGGAAGCATGGAAGACTAGTGAAGGACAAAAGTTAAGAGACTTGGACCTTCTGTTATAATGAATATATTTCCAAAACTGGCTTTGGTTATGGGAATATGCTCAGAACCAATGAATTATATGTATTTATTTTGCATGTATAATGTGCATGTTTCTATGTATGCCCAAGTGTACATAACTACATTGTGCCCACAGGCATATAGAAGCCTGAGGTTGATATTGGAGATCTTCCTTCCTTCAAGCCATTTTGTTTAGTTGAGGCAAGGTCTCTTGCTAAACCTGGGGCTCTCTGATTCCATTCTTCTGGCTAGCCAGCTTGCCCTGAGATCCCTGTCTCTGCCCTGTGTGGACTGGAATTCCAAGTCTGCTGCCACTTCACCCAACACTTATGTGGGTGCTGAGGCTCCAAATGTTAGCCCAAATGCTTGGGCAGCAAGCCTCCTTTCCACTCTGTCTCACCATCTCCCAGCCCAACCACTGAATTTTCAATAAAGGAATTACATGCTCTTGAAGTATGTCTCAATAAAACTGTTACATACACTCTCAAAATGAAAAAATCTAAGAGAATCAACATCATCAGTAAGGTCTTTAAGAGGCAGCACCATTCCACTCCTAAGAATGGAGTTCAGAGCCAGGAGCAGAGTTTTAAGGACCTATGAGGAAAAGATAACCTAATTGTCATCCTAAACGTTCCCTTGAATGCTGTCACACTTGCTTCAAGCTTCTGACCCTGCAACCCTGGCTTGAACTTGCAACACACAGTTTTCCCAGAATTTTCTAAACCCCTGTTTCCATCTAGCTGAGACATCCAAGCCTAGGGACAAAAGTTTTCAAGGCTGGGAGTCAGCAGGGTCTCAACTAATCCTTCACGTGTTATCGACTTCTCTCTCCCAATTCTTTAGAGTCGGAATATCAGACTTGAGCAGGCATATAGTCTTGTCACATTCTTCTCTTAGAATTCTGGGTTTTCAGAGCCCAGCTTGGCCATGCCATCTCCTAGAGCACTGATGTCATGTCATCCTTGGCATTTTATTCATTCACCTGCCCCCTGGAATTCAAGATGCTGTAAGACAGGAGCTGTTTCCTATCTGCCTCCACAGTCCTACCCACTGCCAAGCACACAGAAAATGTTTGTTAAAGAAATGAGTACTGGGTGCTCTGTTTTCAACTTGTTAGAATGGACATAACACTTTGGACTGCACTGAGCCAATTTCAGAATTATCAAACTGAAGAATCGTAACTAAAGCACTGATTTTCCTGAGTTGACAGAGTGTCAATACTAGTAGCTTAGTGTCTATTGAAATACTCTGAAGTAAGCTTTACACCATGTAATTTGTATTTCGTTATCTCATCTTATTTATACTATAAGCCCCTTGAGTAGAAGTTTCCATCACTCTCATTTCACAGATATAGAATTCAGACATTAAATGATATTCCCAATGCTGTAGAGGTAATAGTGATCATTTCTCTGTGTGGCCTTGTCAGGAGAAAATGGAAAAAGAGACAATAGTATGGCTTGAGATTGTTCTTGAGCCTTCGGACCCTCTCTGTCTTTTATCGGCTTCACTATTTAGTCAATCCCTTCGTTTTTGTTTGTTTATTTGTTTTGTTTTGTTTGTTTGTTTTAAGAAACCAGGGTTTCTTTTTTAATATTTATTTATTTATTTATTTATTTATTTATTACTTCATGTGAATTGGTGTTTCGCCTGCATGTGTAAGGGTGTCAGATCTTGGAATTACAGACAGTTGTTACCTGCGATATGGATGCTGGGAATCAAACTCAGGGCCTCTGGAAGAACAGTCAGTGCTCTTTACTGCTGAGCCATCTCTCCAGCCTGCCAATCCTTTCTTGAGTTCAGAGTCACAGACTTCTTCAGGGTGAAGCATCCTAAAATCATCTTCCTTCATCATCCAAACTACTGGCCTTGCCTTGAGAAGAGGACCACAAGAATGGGCATACGAAAAGAATGGATGGGATGGGTTTCTTCCATTTGGTTACCAACTTTGGAATCAACCAAACTCAGAAAGCTTTTCGCTGTACTTCACAGGGTTCTGCTCACGGGGATAATTCAATGTGAGTTAAACACTTAACATAATGACCATAATTCTGGCATTTCTGAAAAAAAAAATAAAAACAAGCTCAGCTCCAAGTGTCTCAAGAAGGCTTGTATCACATGTCCTTGAAGTTGTTAGAGATTAGCAGCTTTCCAGTTGACCTCAACCTTAGATTAAATGTTTGCTCACTTTGTGGTTTTCATAGCCCCAAGCAAACCACCTGATAGTTTTCCTTTCTATTCATCTGTTAACTTGGTCATGTACATGTTATGTCTAGACAGTATCCAAAGACCATTGTCTATGGCGGTCAGGAGTTAGAGATTAGGGGATGCTCATGCCAATAGTGAGGTAACTCCTGCTGAAGAACTTGGAATCATGCAAAGTTAATACCTACCATTAGAAAAATTTAATAGATCTGACTATGCCAAAATCCTCCAAAGGGACAGACTTGTCCATAACATGGTGTAAACTGCCCTTAAACCTCCATGAGCCTCAGAGAAACAGACAATGGAAGTCCAGCTTTTGCTCCTTCTTGTGATTTCAAAGCAAAGACAAAATGTTCCCCGCCCTGCTATGTATTCCGTGATGTACCTACCACCTTCATCCAATACACACCTAACTTAATATAGTTTACTTGTTGTGTAGATGAATTATGAGATCAAAGGTGAAGAAGAAGTGCCTGGGAAAATAAGGCTAGGATCTGGCTCCCCAGTCAAGGAAAGGACCTTGAACCCCACAAATAGTGTGAAAGGAATAAGCCAGGCCTAAACTGAGACATTTATCAGCATTCTTATGTCATCTCAAAGCATCATACAGATTGACTTTTTTTTTTTTTTTTGGTTTTGGAAAGAGGGTCTGAGTGAGTGTCTTGGGTTAGCATGGAACCTACTATGTGGTTCATGCCTCATAGTAACAATCCTTCTGCCTCAAATTCCTAAGTGCTGGGATCATAAGTAGGAACCACCACACCTATCCAAGCTTAACTCTAAATTATTTCCCTGTTATTCTTATTTCTTGGCAAAGCAGAACATTTAAAACCTAACATTTTTGTTGAGTCCAAGATTAATTATAATATTTATGAAATATAGATTATCTGGAAATAGTAAAAGAACAGAGGTCAGAAAGTATCCATTGATCACAATGCTATTTTTTGTTTTTACCTTGCATGAGATGTGAAGCTTAATTGTTCTAAGGAAAGAGTCACTCTTTGAAATGAAAATTATTTTAAACATCACCTATGGTTGCATCTGTTCTTATACTTGCCTCTCAAAAACAACTTCAGGATAACATTTATGAATTTTATAATAACTACAATGGTTTCTTATATGCCTGTTTTGAGACTTTATAGAATTTACCAGAGCTTCTAAAGGCAGTTTGTAAATGCTAATATAGTGCCTAGATTTTCTGTCATCAGGGTAATCAAGAAAAAAAAAATCTATCCTAAATCCCTCACTTAAAAGGTCAACTCCAGTCAGGAATGATGTCTTATACCTGTCCTCTCAGCACTTGGGAAGTAGAGTCAGGAGAATCTGAAGTTCAAGGTCATCCTCCAGCTTCTCAGAAAGTTTGAGAACAGCCTGGGCTACATGAAACCCTACCTAAAAATAACAACAAAAAGTCAGCCCATGGGGAGCTGGAGAGATAGCGCAGCAGTCAAGAGCATTTCCTACTCTTGTAGAGGACCCCAGTTTATTTCCCAGCACCTATCTGGTGGTTCACAATCAGCACCAGGGGATCTGATGCCCACTTCTGACCCTTGTGGGCACCAAGCATACATATGCTACACATACACCATTCAAGCAAAGCACCAACACATAAAATAAAATGAATAAATCTAATTTTTAAAAATTAACCCTAAACCAAACAGTGGTGGCACATGCTTTTAATCCCAGCACTCAGGAGGCAAAAGTGGGTGGATCTGTGAATTCAAGATCAGCTTGCTCTATAGAGTGAGTTCTGGGACAGCCAGGGCTACAGAGAAATCCTGTCTCCGAAAACAAAAACAAAAGAAAGAAAAACAGAAACAAAACAAAACAAACCACAACCACAGCCCAACTACAGATTTTCACCAGAAAGTTTGTGTCACACACACACACACACACACACACACACACACACACACACCCCACCCCCGAGTCAGAGGCATATCAGCTCGGCACTTGTAGGTCTTCAATGTGTTTTCTGTTCCTCACACTATGTTGAGCACCAAATAGAAATTCAAACAGGGCCGTGTTTTATCCGTGAACGCTGCCTAGTGGTGGGAGGCCATCCACACCCAGGCTCCCGTGGTAGCACTCGGAAGGCAGTGTGAGCCAGGCTGGGAGGCTGATTGCAGCACCTGCAGCTGCCAGCTTGAAGGAAAATCAGGCTCTGGATTGGATAGATCCTGGGAGCAGAAGGAACTGGTTGCATTTCACATATAGAACAAAGGATTTCTAGGTACAGGTGGAGGAAGCAAATTGCTTGTCAAGAGATTTCCTTCAGAGAAAACCCAGCCATGTAGAACAGTCACTGTGCCACCAGGGCCCAGAGCTGCTGGCCCAAATCTTCAGGGCTCACAGGCAGGCTTCAGGAATGACAGCCAGTACTGCCCAACAAGAACCACATCCCTCCGGGGGCTCTGGAGGCAGACAGCAGGGTTAGAGCCACCTCTTTATGCTGCCACTGAAACCATCAGTCAAACATGGGGGGGAGGATGGATGGGAAGAATAGAAAGGAGCGGGAAAGCTGAAGACGTATACAGTGGAGGTGGGAAGGAGAAGGAAATGGAAGAAAACATCCATTCATCCTCAAGATCTTTTTTTCACCCTTGGTTAACAGGTGCATAAGATTGTGTCTGGCTGTCTCTGTTAGTTTTGATTCACTTTGATTTGTGAAGTTTGATTCACTCAGATCCCCAGGGAAATCGTTCCCACCTCTCAGAGATATCTCTCTTTGTCTCTTTCTCTCTGTCCATCTCTCTCTGTCTCTCTCTCTCTCACACACACACACACATTTCCCAGTTTTTGTCTTGTCATCGAGAAAGCTCTATTATAGCTGGGAACTGATCTCCTTTCTTAGTAATTAGCTCCTGTATAAAAACCAAGATCTTCCCAGACAGCCATGCAAGGTCATGCTCAAGGTCAAGATCCATTCTAAATCAGTTCCTCAAGGGGAGAAGAACCCCATCTTCACACACACCCCAGCATCACCGTTCCCACCCCCATCGGATCGTTGAGACCACGGGACAAAGAAAATGTCCCATCATTATCGGCCCTTCCCTGAATCTTGAAAGCAGACTAACTCTCAGCACCAGAGATCCACAACCGTACGGCGGTGCCAGGGAAGGCCAGGAGGCCCTGCAGCCCTTAGAGGTACTATCTGCAAGGAAAACGAAGCTTCAAATCAGATAGAGCCCAGGGGCCAAGTCTGATAATAAAACTCTCAATGGATGCATGTTTGCATTGATGAGAAAGAAAATGGCAGTGTGGCAAAGTTGGGGAGCCATTCAACATCAGGAAACTCTGAGATGTCAAGATAAGCCCCTCGGGAAGGGTTGTAGAAGTAAGCTTTGACAGACCAGAAACAGCAAAAATTATTATGAGGTACCTGGAGACAGACTGCTTAGCAGATCTGATTGGCTCTTCTAGGGTTGCTAGTAGCTATTAAATGCCAAGAGAAACCTGGTAAGTGTGTATTCAGCTAGTGCTACTATTTTCTCAGCAAAAGCAGAAGATGACCAGATGTGTCTCATGTTCTTAAGGATGTCTGGCTTTAGAGCCCAGCATTCACCCCCCACCTACCAGGAGTCCACGCTGGCCAAGTACTCAGATAACAGACATATGCCGTCACACTCATTTTATGTGGTGCTGGGGATCAAATTCAGAGTTTCGTACATGCTAGACAAGCACTCTAGCAAATGAGCCCATGTCCTTAGCCCCTGAAATCTTCTGTCCTAGGGTAACAGACGGTAGTGCTGGGGATCACTGAGCTAGAACAGCATTTTGATGTCCATGGACCTGGGCCTGCAGAAAGAGTTACACTTGGCAAGGACACCACCCTGAGTTCAGACAGAAGGCACATCTGTGCCTCGTTGATAGTGTAATAGCCTGCATTACGGTGTTGGCCAAGAACACCTGTGCAGGGCTCAAAATGTCAGCCCAAGGCAACCATTCTGATGGAGGTGACATTAACAGCTTTCATTAAAACCGATGACTGTACAGTTGTCCAGTACTCAGCCTGCCTGAGCTGCCACTACAGGCCCTTAGTTTAAGAGTTCATAACTTAATCATGGAAACACAGGTTGTGTTGAATGAGAATCTGAAAAAGGAAACTCTTGGGATAAAGAGAGTTTACCTTTGGGAACTGTAAAAATGCTACATTAAAAAAAAATGCTACATGTATCCAGTCCCCCTGTGTAGGAGACTCTCTGGATTACTGAGAGCCTTATTGTCTCCATGTCTACCTGGGTAGTAGAAACAGCCTATCTGAAGGCAGAAGATTCATTTCTGGATGACCTGGGGGAAAGGTAAAAGTCTTAACTCTGTGTATGTAGGGGCTGCCAAGAGTTCTCTTGTGGTGGGAAGGGATGCTTGCCTGACAGTAAATCCTGCATCCTACCTCATTTGTATGCTTGCTAATCCCACTCAACCTGTCTAAAATGAGGAAGCCAGGAATTCTGGGAATGAATGAGGTTTAATGTTAGAGGTCATTGGCTTTCAACACAGCGTTTCTCTCTGGTGAAGGGGAAACATGATGTCTTGTATTCACTACAGCAGCCTAAAAGGATGCTGTTATCTGTTGCTTTGACCCACAAGCACACCAGAGTTGCCGAATGTATTCCTGACTCCAGTTTGTCAGGTTAACACTCGATGGTCCTATCAGTTGAATCCTGATTTGAAATGTAAAATAACTGTTGTGCCTTTTTTAAAACTATAGGAGGGTTAAGGAAGAGTGGGTCCACAGCACATTGCTTTAAAAACATATAAATACAGATTTTGTAATTTTAGCCTTTTCTAGCTCATGTCGTCTTGGTAGAGAAAGCTCATTATTGTCTTCAGTATTCTCTGGTTCTTCCTGCACACACCACAGGAAGTGCATTAAGGCACACTTCATGCTGCTTCTCTGTTTAAAATTCTTCAGTGATTTTTTTTTACAGTCCACCCTGCTTGCCACTGCCGGTGATGGCTGTCCAGGGAGGTTACTCAGGAGCTGTGGCCTCATGTCCTATGTCCGCTCCCTCCCTCTGTGCCGCCATTATACTCGACCTTGCCCAGCTTCTTCCTATACAAACATGTCATACCCACCTTCATTCCCTAGACTAAGCTAGTGTGTTTGCTTACTACTATGTTTTGAAGATTTATTTTGTGTGTGTGCAAATATATCTCTGTAAGTGTATGTTTTCATGTGCACACTGATGTCCATGGGTCTTTTAGAGCTAGAGTGACAGGCAGTTGTGGGCTGCCTGATGGGGTGCTAGGCTTCTAATTCAGGTTCTCATGCTTGAACAGTATGGCTCTTAACCATTGATCCAACCTCCAGAACCCTTGCTACTATTTTTTTTAAGTCCCCATGTCTAGTAAATAGTAGAAATTAGAGAATTAGTTAGGAATGCTAGTTCCTATCTAAAAATCTCAGAACCCTGGAAGACAGTGAATTTGAGACCTCAGGTCTACATAGTGACTTCTAGACCAACCTAGTTTATATAGTGAGACCCGGCTTCAAAAAACAATAAAGAACAAAACTATTTCTCCCATCCTCAGCTTTTTCAGCTGCCTGTAGTTCTCTGTGTAGGGTTTTCTATATCCACTTTGATGTCTCCATTATTATCATCCTTGTTTAGCTCATATTTGGATGGTCATTATAGTGAGACTTCACGGGTCTAGCTTCCGATGATACTTGGAGGCACCATCTCACAGCAAACTGCCTGACCTTCCAATTATTACAGTCTTTCCTCCTCATCTTCCAAGATGTTACTTGAGCCTTCCATGTGGGAATGTTTTATAGATGTGTCCACTGGGACTGGGAATTGCTTATCCAATACCAAACAGTCAGACCTGAAAACTATATGCAAGTAACATTCTAACATAGCAGGTTATGTTTAGAGACCATAGAGGAACATAAAAGACTGCTGCTTTAGGGGCTGGAGAGATGGCTCAGAGGTTGAGAGCACTGACTGTTCTTCCAGAGGACCTGAGTTCAGTTCCCAGCAGCCACATGGTGGCTCACCGCCATCTATAGGGAGATCTGGTACCCTCTTCTATATACTGTATCCATAATAGATAAGTGAATATTAAAAAAAATTAGAGTAAAAGAAATAAAAAGCAAATAAAAATTTGAAAGCCATGAAATAAAATGTCTCAAATTTGCCCCAATGATGAAGATCCTTTAAATACCATGGGTACCTTCTAATTAACCTTCCAAGGGAGAAAGGCTGGGGGCGGGAGCATCTCAGCATCCTTAGTTGACTATCATCAGCCAGTTCTGAGAAACAAGATGTTAAAGCATTGCTGGAGAGTTGGAAGGGATGCTGTGTGAAGTCTTCACATATAAATCACCCCAAACCTACATGAAACCTTATGAATCCCGAGAAGAGAAGGCCCGTGGGTGTTGATCGACCGTGGGTGGGAACAGGGAATAAAGAGATGTTTGTTTCCTTTTGTAGACGAATCATCTCCAACTACTTTCAAGTTAGGAGAATCTTGATTGATTTGAAAGATTTTCAATGTTGTGAAATTCTTTCTTCGAAAAACATACTGAAGACACATGCAACACACTGGGAGAATTCTTTCATTCGGTAGGAAATGTTTGAATTGTGAAATAAAGTAATACACTTGGCTTTTCAGAACGTGCACAGTGAAAACTCACCTGCAAAAAAAAAAAAACCAAACAAACAAATAAATAAATAAATAAAAAGAAAACTCACCTGCACATGAAGCAGATATAATTATATTTTTATTCTTTTTTCCTCCAAAAAGCCCATTTGAATGGTTCTGCAAAGCTTTCAGGATTACTTTTCATGCTGAGAAGAAAGTTAGACAGATTTAAGTTCATTGTGAATTATGTACAGAAAAGCTGCCAGTCACATACAAGTGGTGAATATATAGGGGGCAGAAGTTAAGCAGGTGCTGAATTTCAGGTTTCAGAACTTGACTCGAAGTCTGCACTTCACCCGACATCTCTAAACCTCCTTAACAGGGCATCAAATTCCATGAGAACCACTGATCTCTGAGATCCTAAAAAGCCGCCTCGAGGAACCCCATCCCCTCTGGGCCCACATCCACCTGCATGGCCTATGCAGTTAACCTTCAGGGTTTTTTCCTCCCACTTCCTGTCTTGTTTGAAGTCTGTCTTACATGGTGCAAGCGTTGAGTTACATTGTCAGTATTGAGACACTATTTTCTTCTGTGCTCTTTAAGAAGAAAGAGGCTGGAAATGGATTTTAATAAGTCTAAAAGCTGGATGGGGTGGGGAGGTTGTGTTTCCTTCATGTTGGTTTAGCACAAGTTACTCCCTTCTGAACTCTGCCAGATTGCGCACCTGGGAATCACGGTGTTGGCAGTCTGCATTTTATCTTTGGAATCTATAACAACTCACTCTGTATACGTGCTTGTGTTGATGTCTGTCTGCAGTGCTCATTTTTAGCATCTCCTGTTACTTTTCTGTTTCATTGTTTTGGTGCTAGGAATCAAACACAGGCCTCATTCATTTGAGGCAGATGCTCTACCACTGAACTGGGTCTACAGTGGCCCTTTTCTTTTGAAAAAGCACTATAAGTCAGAAATTAACATGGCCTACCTCTGTGATATGAAATAACATGCTGTTTCCTTGGTTTATGTTTGGAGACAAGTTTTTAAGAGAATATACTATATGTCCCTAGAGTCCTGTGCTACAAAGCCTCATAGATACAGAGCTGATGAGCCCTGTCTCTCATGGACCAATGCAGAGCACACCTTGGACAGAATCACGAATCTTCCCAGGTGTCTGTCCTGTCCTCATCTACTCTATTTATGTTGATTTTGTTGCACTTTGTTGGATTATTTCAGTCTTGCTTTGCTTGAGAGGCGAAGACAGGACTATATCAGTAACTTTTAACTAACATCAGTTATATAAAGTTATGGACTTTGTTATGATAGTTTCATATATGCTTGTGTACTTTGATCACATAAAACAAAATAACTAGAGTGTAAATAAGATGGCCTCATGGCTAAAGGTGCCTGATAATGTGTGTGTGTGTGTGTCTGTGTCTGTGTGTGTGTGTCTGTGTGTGTGTGTCTGTGTGTGTGTGTCTGTGTGTGTGTGTCTGTGTGTGTGTGTTTATTTTGAGACAAGGTCTCACTATGTAGTCATGGCTAGTCTAAAACTCCATATATAGGCTAGACTGGCCTGGAACTCACAAAGGTCACCTGCCTCTGACTCTTGATTGCTGAAAATAAAGTTGCCTGTCACCATACAGTTCTGATAACCTGTTGCTGAGCCCTGGACATGACCAGGTAATAGAAACAATATCTGACCCCCCACAGCTGTCCTCTGATCCCCAGAAGCAGGAGTGCAGGTACACATGTACATACACACAAACACACAGTATTTAATTTAAAAGACAAGCTAAATGACTAAATAGATGACTGAGTACTGAAGAATTTCCCTTGGTCATACTTGTGTTTACCTCTTCCATCCCACCATCCTTTAGCACTAAAATGCCTTGACATGTGTGCTGAATATCCGGGACAGAGTAGGGTACAAGACACACTGTAAATCAGGTCTTGGAAGTTGCTAGTTGCATTTTCTAACCAGAGTCACCAGAACAAAGTACTAGTGTGGTGGCTTACACAGTTTATTTGTTTACCAATGTGGAGTCTGGAAGCCCAAGACAGAGGTGGTATTGGAGATGGTTTCCTCTGGCATCTGAGAGGGAAGGGCCACTTCCAGGCCTCTCACCTTGGCTTGTGGGTGTCTCTCTTCCTGCAGAGTGTCCTCCATACACATGTTATCTGTGACAGTGTTTTCCCTTGTTATGAGAACACCATTAGAATTGGATCCTCAGCAACTCCTTCTAATTCTATTACCTCCTTTAAAATCTTCTAAATGAAGTCACATTCTGAAGTATAGAGACTAGAGTTTTGGTATGGAAATTTGGAGGTGGGGATGGGACACAGTTTTACCCAACATCATTAGTATCCGTGTTTATTTTGAAGAACATTCCTATAGTATCAAACCATGACCAGGAAATGAAAGCAGATGGATGGAAAGAAAATCATAAATGGTAACACTGTTGCTAACAGGATGTTAGAGATGTATCTCTAAACTCCTTCGTAAGGGTGAGAAGGTGTCTCTCTTGACTGTGAAAAAGAGCATCTCAAGGGAGGGCTGTGGATCTCTGCCTAGTGTAGAGTCAGGACCACCAAGCACTCTGTGCTGGCAGACATTGCTTTAATGATCATAGGTACTTACACTCCTGAGACTCAAATTTAAAACCAAACACAACGTCTCCCAGGCAACCAAGTTTCTCTTTGGTTGTTAGAGGAACAGAACAGCACTATCTTTGTATGGACGAGGAAAGGACTGGGGAATAAAGTGTGCTGGGGAGTCTCTGTCTACTTGACACTAACTAGAGTCAGTTGAGAAGAGGGGACTTCGCTTGATGACTAGCCTCCTTCAGATTGGCTTGTGTGCATGTCCATGAGGTATTTTCCCAATTGGTAATTGATGGAAGGGTGCCCAGCCAGCTATAGGCTATGAGATCTAGGCAAGGGGGCCTGAATTATATAATAAAAGTAGCTGACTAAGCAGTGTGGGAAGTGGTATTCCTTTATTATAAAGCGGCATTCTTTTTTAAAAAGATTTATTTCTTTATTATGTATACTGTATACAGAAGAGGGTAGCAGATATCATTATAGATGGTTGTGAGCCACCATGTGGTTGCTGGGAATTGAACTCAGGACCTCTGAAAGAACAGTCTGTGCTCCTAACCTCTGAGCCATCTCTCCAGCCCCTAAAGCAGCAGTCTTTTATGTTCCTCTATGGTCTCTGGTTCCCACCTCCAGGCTCCTCTCTGAGTGCCTGCCCTGACTGCCCTTAATAATGGACTATAACCTGTGAGTTGAAATAACACATACATGCACCCAAATTGCTTTTGCTGGTGTTTTATCACAGTGACAGAAAGCAAGCTGCTACAACAGGAAAGTGTCATAGTCGGGGTTACAAGGCCAGCTAGGACTATCCTACAACTAACCAGCATTTTGATTTCCTGAGTCATAAACCAGGGGTCATTTCCAGATAGTCTGCTTTCCACCTTACCTCCATTTATTAAAATTACCCACTTAGATTACCACCATATTAGTTACTTATATGCAAAAACATTTTTTTAATTAAACCAGTCCTAATTACTTGTAAATATATTGTTGATGCCTGTGAGCAAGATCAGAATTTAGAAATTACACCTTTGGGAATACTTTCTCTAATATCCTATCCAGTCAAAAAAAGTTTAGGTTCCTAGTCTTCAGGAAGTTATTAAGTATCCTTATACCTCAGGTTCTAATTTTTAGCTAAATTTTGCCTTCTCCACTTTCATTATAGATACAAGCTCCAAGGCGGGGTGAGGCATTGGGATGTTAAGTTAGTGGCATTTAGAAAAAAGGGCTCCACCCCCTGGCCCGCCAGGGCTTAGCTAATACTCCATAACTGATATTTGAGATTTGGGCTTTAGAAATCTTCTATTGATTTCAGTCTCTATACACATAGAGAAGCTGACTCTGGGGATGGTTTGTCAAGGTCCATTCCTCTGAAGAGAGATGCAGAAAAACATCACTTTCTGTCCTATCCAGAGCTCTCAATACCCCTTATACTACTGCTTGATGACCCAGAAACTATAGCACATGCCTATCAACCCTAGTGAGGCAGAGGCAGGAGGATCAGAAGTCAGGGTCATCTTCAGCTACATAGCAAGTTCAAGGATAGCTTGGGCTCTATGAAACTTTGTCAAAAGAATAAATAGAATGAAATAAAAGCAAATAATACCATTGGTGATTATTTTCACAGATCCCTAAGAAAGTTTAATTGGTGATTTGGGTTTTTCCCCTTGAAGTCAGAACTCACAACTCGAAGGGTCCTTGGTAGCTTGGCATCCAGATCCATCATGTCACATTTGCCATACTAAGGAACAAAATCATTTTTGATTTAGCCATTAGCATTAGTGTGTGTTGCACATGTGTCATGTGTGTGCACGCCAGTGTTCATGTTAAAGAACAGCTTTCAGGAATAGATGCTTTTCATCCACCCTGTGTTCCGGGAACCAGATTCAGATTGTCAGGATCCTGGGGTAAGTGCATTTGCCCACCAATTCACCTGTCAGCCCCCGACTGAGCCTTTTAGAATATATGTATTTTAACATAGCCAGTTTTTCCTTCTTCACTGAAGTGACTCACAAATAGACGTAGCTCTGTGAACAAAATACAATGCACACCAACTTTTACAGTTTTAAGCACTGTATAAAGCTTGTTGGGGTTTCTTGTTTTGTTTTGTTTTTTGTTTATTTGTTTGTTCTTAGACAGGGTTTGCCTGGCTGACCCAGAACTCATTCTGTAGACTAGTCTGGCCTCGAACTCAGAGATCTATCTGCCTCTGCCTCTCAAGTGCTGGGATTAAAGGCATTTCCCACCATGCCTGGCCCTGTATTTTGTTTTTAAGCATTAAAATATTCCCCTTTGAATACCTACAAAAAATAATATTTCATAACCTTTCTTTTCAGGATTATTAAATTGGACTAAATTATATATATATATACGTATATATATTAAGATTTATTTATTTATTATGAATACAGTATATAGGAGAGCGCCAGATGTCATTATAGATGGTTGTGAGCCACCGTGTGGTTGCTGGGACTTGAACTCAGGACCTCTGAAAGAACAGTCAGTGCTCTTAACCTCTGAGCCATTTCTCCAGCCCCAGTCTAAATTATATTATGCACCAGCTAGAGTTTGGGGAGAAAGGTAAACCTGGAGGAAGGGCCAACCCTCCGAAAAGAATGTGTGCTAAGACCTAGACAGTGTATGCCCTGTGAATGTTAGTTCTAGAACATTAAACCTGCCATGTTAAATGGATTTCTAGATGTTTCTCCATGGAAGTCTTGGACTAGCCCTCCCCTTCCCTTCCATGAGCCAAGAAAAGCCTGAACCAGAACAATTTTATTTCAGCTTTTGGAAAAATGAAACATAGTGAGCCAAACGGTATAAAGATAGTATTGGGGGCCCAGGAGGGAGGAGCATTTTGTTCCCAAAGCATCAGAAGGTCTGTTTAAGCACTCTGAGATGTATATGCACAACGCTCCGATTCTGGGGCCTGTTTGCAGGCTTCACTTTACAGGCTGAGAACCTAACGAGCCAGGCTGGTTTTCCTGTCATAGTGTTATACGTTAAGTGTTTGGAAGGAGCCCCAGCGAGGCCTCAGGAAGCAGATAACCGCCTCTGGACTTATCGTCCTCCAAACGATTTGTTTTAAAGTTCATAATCTCCAGGGCTACATGAGTGTCCCACATCTGTCCTGAATTGAAAACAGCTTCCCACTAAGAGCCTTACATCAGAGCCGTGCATCTGTGAGTCACAGAGGAAGTCCAGGGCTGTTTGAACGTATGGCTCGCTAGACCACGAGCGGCTCCCTTCATGGAGGACCAAGATTTGGGGGTATGTAGGCTGTGTGTGGATTTTCAGCTTCTAAGATTTTCGTTTTGTTTTGTTTTGTTCGGGTGTCCTTCTGACCGTTAGACGTGGAGGGACAATGGTGGGGGACTTTTTGTGTTTTCAGGGCTGCTAAACAATTGAGCAAACTTCCAAGGAGCCAGGCAACTTCTCTGGCTCAGAGCTGTTCTGGGAGGCTTTTGAATTTTTGTGACTTGCTATTTATTATATAAGATAGATTGATTTAATTATGCAGATATTTATTTTCCTCTAGGACTCAAAAAAACAAGGTTTTGTAAGCCAAGAAAAGTTTTTACTGTTAAGCACCAGAGTTTTTCCATTCTTTGCTTATCTGCAAAACTGTTTTAAAAGATTTCCACACATGCTAAGAATGAAGGCTGGGACTCTGAACTTCATATTACAAGCCTCTGGGGACCCAGGCTGGCAGAGAAACCATTTACCATCTAATATTCTGCTGCAATAGTTAGTGTCTTTCTCAGATTTCTGGATAATGGTATTCTCTGTGAGAACAGCATTTTGAAGATTGTAAAGTTCTCTGCCTTATACATATATCAGTATGTATGTATGTATATATATACACATATATATGACATATATGTATATACACATATATATGGTCATGATACATGGATGGATGGATGGATGGATGGATGGATGGATGGATGGATGTGGTCATGGAAGACAACTAAAAGGAAACGGAAAGTCACAAAGGTCTCCAGGCCAGGCAACTGGATGTACTGTTCCTGAGACTCATTTGTCATTTACTGTAGAATTGTTTCTCTGATTGCTGCCTCTGAGGAAAACAAGGCAGTGTTTGCTACGTGGACTGCTCAATGGAAATTCCTTAGTTGAAAATACAGTGGTGGACTGGGAGTCTGGAAGACATGTCTCTGGGGCTGACTCTATTGAGTGGGTTATCACCATCCTTGGTGCAGTGGATCTGGATTAGGAATAAGTGGGGACCAACCAGAGAATGGCCGGTGAAGTGCATGGTACGGTCGTTATGGTTTGAACAAAGTATCAATTCTGCTTTGTGAGAATGTTCAGGAGATCCAAGGAAAGCTGGAGGGGAGAAAGTACTCAGCCAGTTTTCCTTTTCAACTTGTTACAGATGTGTTCATCAAAGATGTTCCTAAAGCACAAACCCCCTCTGTTCCTTGTCCTTCCCTTGGCCTCAGAAACAATAGCCTCAGAGCAGCCCAGTTGGCAGGTAACATTTTCGTCTCAATGCCCAGACTGCCTGCTCTTGACTGCTTGCCCACTGACTGGTTCCCTTGAAGAGGGGAAGAATTTTTTTTTGAATGCCAAAATTCAACTGGAAACTGTGTCATGGGACTATGCCCTCTTAATGCCCAAGAGACAGAGGCTTTATTTCAGAGAAGGAAGCAAAGGAAGCAAACACATTCAGGTTTTGTACTGGATGATGCAAAAGATGTATTGCTCAATGCAGACTGAAAAAAGGACCATCGGGCATGGATGACCATTTCTGACCTACCTAAGGCCACTAGCAAAGGAGTTAAAATCTAAAGGAACACAGAATGCAGATCAGCTCCCTGTGGAGAGATGATTATGTGTGTGACTTAATTTGGTGTGCTTGTTTTATCTTTTTGAAGTAGGGTCTCTTGTAACCCAGGATAGTTTCAAATTAATTATGTAGTTGGGAATGACCTTGAACTCCTGATACCCACCCCCATCTCCAGAGTTCTGGAATTATAAGCATGATAAATATTATTACCACAATCAGTTTAAGCAGTGCTAGTGATTGAAACTGGAAATATGTATATATGGGACAAACATCTACCAACTAGGCTGCACCCCCAGGCCTGTGTCTTAATTTAAGTAACCTGGTTTGTCTTCCTGTTGAATTCCTCAACCCTAGAAACCTGGGTATACCATTAAAGTCATATGACAGAGACTTCCACAGTGATACATAGATAATGGATTTAACTGCTGTTAACTCTAGTGTAACCCACAACCTTCTGCCCTTTTCTTACCAACAGAATGAGCAGATTTTCACTGTGGCCCATGTCCTCTTCCTTCAACCCCCTCTTTTTATTCACAGCCCCCTAATTTGAACACTAAGTATTTGGATAATCTACAGTTAGGGCCCCAAACAGCCATGTTCTTGCTCCTTGGAAATTCTGAAAGCCATGCTTGGAATTCAGAGCACATTTTCACCCAGAAACAAGCTCCAGGCTCAACCCTTGAATGCAAATTTATCCTAGAATAGAAACTTCTAGAAAAGAACAGAAAGAACTGGCATTTGTCTAATGGTATTAGAGAAGAAATTTTTACAATGATCTCTAGTAATACTCGTGAGAATATTTTTCATATTCTTGCAAGTCTTGCAAGGTCTTGCACACCATTGCTTTCTTGATCTGGAGCCTAACACTTTGTTCTAGGTATCTTCTCTTCCTCCACACCCTCAAAGAGTCCTCTTGGCTGGAGCCCAATCAAATTATTTATGTATACTTCTTATCTTTCAGTTTCTTTTACCTGGACTGTGTTCTTCCTGTTCTAAGTCCTGACAGCCCTTGTTCCACTCAAACATCAAAACCATTAAAACTCTAATGTGATATCCCAAGATGCCTCTACTCCTGAACCACAAATCTCTCTGAGAATACTTGTACATAGCTTCAGGTGTCTCTTCTTATGATCTAAAGATTTAAGAGTGGCAATTAAAATCAATCCCCAGGGCCAGTGAGATGACTCAGCAGGTATGAGTATCTGCTGCCAAAACTGAGATTCCTGGGACCCATGTGCTAAAAGAAGAAAACCAAATTCCCATGAGTTAGTCTCTGATTTCCATATGTAGACAGAAGCATACATATACACAAATGTAATCAAAGCCACTATATGTGTGTGTAATAAAAAGTCATAAATTATGTATGTAATAAAAGATTTTTAAAATCATTCCACTAGGTTTAATATTGAATGCTTCTAATCCCAGCATTCAGGAAACTGAAGCAGGAAAATAAAAAGTTCAAGGCCAGACTGGCTGCATAGGAAGAATGTTAGAAGAAATATATCCTCAGAAAAGTTAAAAAAAAAAAACCTCCTTTTCTATTTCTGCATTCTCATAACATCTCATAAGCCAAATTTTCAGCTAGATAGAGTTCCCATGCTACTGTGATATGTGATTCTATGTTGTCCCTTCCCTATGCTCAGAACTGCTCAAAGATGGGAACTTTTTCAGAACTTAGCACAATGCCTGATGCAAAAAAAAAAAACCTGACTCAAGTTCATGTATGCATAAGCGGAAGGGTAGCAGATTCGTGGACGGAAGGATGGACAGGCCACTGAAGGAAAGGTTCTTTATTTAGAGAATGTTGGAAAGCTCCATAGACAGCTGTACAAAGTTCCCGATGAGCATGTTAGCATCCCGAGGGTGAGATTGACAGAACTGCCCATCTTCATTTTAGTTCTCCTTCTATATGGAGAAAAGACTGAACAGTAGACAGATGCGGGGGCATGGAGATGTGGTCCTCTGCTCTACATGGGTGGCCATGTGGGATACTTGTCTTTCTTTTGTTTTTTTTCTTTTCTTCTCTAATACAGGAGTGACACCTACCTTTGGGGTGCTGTTGTAAGGATTAAATGATAATCTGTCAGAAAGAACTGGCCAAGTGCTTCGGCCATACAGCCTGAAGATGAGTGCCAGTAAACAATGGATCTAAATCTGAGCAGGCCGATACCAAATACTGGACTTTGAAGTCAAGAGGAATGTATGCCTCTCTCCAGCTTTGGATTCTTCTCTTTTGCTATTAGGTCTTCTTCATTTTGATATAATGTGTCAATAGCTGATTCCACTATTGATCAAGGCACTTTTCTAGTCAGTCAAATGAAACCCAGAAATTGAGGTTTTGAAAAGTAAGAAAAGGGGCTGGAGAAATGGCTCAGCAGTTAAGAGTACTGACTGCTCTTCCAGAGGACTAGGTTTCAATTCCCAGCACCCACATGATAGCTAACAACTGTCTGTAGTTCCAGTTCCCAGTTCCAGGCAAACACCAAGGCAAATAAAAAATAAAATAAAAAAGAAAGTAAGAAAACAAATCATCCAAAAGAGAGGTGAGGTGACTTCTGCTTTTCCTAGATGATCTCAGCTTTCCATAGAGCATAACCAGGAAAGACACTGTCTTTATCCCATACATAGTCTAGACATGTCTGAAAATTCTTTCTGAAACCTTAGTGACACTACCTCATTAATACTCCATTGTTTGCCAAATATGAACATGAAGACAATCATGTTGGGTGTGGGAGAGCATCCTCGTCTTCCCAGCACTCAGGAACTTTATGATTTCAAGGTCAGCCTGATATACCCTTCCAGACATTCTCAAAACAAACAAATGGATAAAAAAGAATATCTAGTTTTTGCAGTACTAGAATTAAAATCCAGAGTGTCTTCCATGCCAGGCAAATGCTCTACCATTAAACACTGCCCAAAAATCATTATTTAGACTTTTTTTTTAAAGAAAAGAAACAAAACAGATCATTGATTGTTTTCTAAATTAGTTTTTGATAGTTTCATGTTCTAAAATAATTCTGTTATGCTTTTAAATTTTAGAGTTTTATTTCTTGGGTATGTTTATTTTGCCTGCCTGCGTATCTGTACAGCATTTGCATGCCTGATACCCACAGAGGCCAGAAGAGGGCATTAGATCCTCTGTAACGGGAGTTCTATACTCTTGAGAGATACTTTGTGGATGCTGGGAAAAGAACCTAGGTTCTCTGGGAGAGCTACCGGTGCTACAATCACTGAACTGGCTCTCCAGCTCCTGGCTCTGTTATCTTATGCTTCATTCTGAGCTCCAACTTCTTAAATTGCTTTGAACCTCTTGATCTCATTGTCTCATATCAAAAGTAGGCATTTTACAAAAAAGGTACCACACTCAATCATTGAATTCTGATCCAAGAGCATGTTAAACCAGCAGACATTGTGTAGGTCCTCCCCTCTTTCCATTTATCTAAAATTATTTTAATTTATGTTGTACTTAACTTATGTAATTAATAATTTAATATTATAAACATTTCTAGGCAAGTACTTTCAAGGTTATCTGATTCTCTGGCTGTCTCTGCCATCTCTATGTTAAGTCACTTGTGTTACCCTCGGATGATGTGGGCATGGTTTTTAGGGGACTAGGTAGGTGAGAGTGTATGAAAGTTACACAGGAACCTTTGTCTGCCTCAGAAACATCTATACAGTAGCTGACCTTTACTTCTGACTTAAAAGGATGTGAAATAACATTCTATATCCATCAGGGAAAAAATTAAAAATGAAGCTAAGAGAAATTCAGTATCCTCCTTGTATGCCTACGAGAAGAAAGGTGCTTGTTAATCACTAATGGTTTTATCCAAGATTCATTCCTAAATTCCCAGGTTAACTGGAGAACAACTCACCTAAACTCCACTGGTGTGAATCAAATGCCCTCTGGAGCACTTGCATATCTGCTCAGGTGTCCTAGAAGTAAATATTAAATTAACTTTTAATTTAATTTAAATTCTCCATCAAAAAGCTTTCCATAAGCTGACTAAAGAGAGCTCAACTGTCCAAAAGTAGGTCAGACAGAAAAAGGCACTTTTGAGTGTTTGAAAGAATCCTAGTCTTCAAAAAGAATACATTTCCACAAGTCCAACAAATACTCATTATAAATACCAAATTTAGTTAGCTGTGCCTAAGCATGAACCATTTATCTTGTTTGTTGATTTATTTTGTTTCATCACTAAACTGCCCCAAAACACGGGAAAACAGACCACTAAAATGAAGTCTAGCTGTCAACCAGACTTGAATTTTGAGTCATCTTTCTGTTGGGCAAATGGATATTTAAGGAACTAGCTTGAAGCCAGTTGGCTACCTGGGTGGGAGTGGGGGACATTTGTGAAAATAAAAAAAAAGTCCATGAATATAAAATATTTCCATGTCTGGTATCTAAAATGTAGATACATTCAGTATTTTGTTGAAGAAATGCTGGGTACTCAGGACTAGTTTAGCCCTTCCCTCCATGCATAATTTAAAAAAAATAAGTTGATGCATACATCCAATGAAGCAAATATTATTCTCATTCTTGGGAAATGGTGATGAGCCTATCACACAAGGTCTCCACCCCAGCTGACCATTCATTTTCCTACAAAGAACGTCTTGCTATCACCTAACATAAATACCTTCTTCAGGATGGACAGTAAAATGCCCAGCAGGAGTAAACAGGTTAGAAATGAAATGGCCCATTTAAATCCAGGGTCTATACCTTGCCAGTTGTTCATTTCTTAGAAATCAGAATGTCCTGGGAGGAATATGTAAACTAGAGTCCTGTCCATAAAAATGGACCTAATGCCCCGCTTGCAAAGGTCCTGTATCAGCAAAAAGACACACTAAGGACAGATTACATACTCAGTAACTATCGCATAATAGTTACTTCATTAATTGCACTCATTTATTTATGTTGTCTAAAGGGCAACCATTTGATACCTTTTTAAAAAGCTAGTTCAGAAGCCTGTCAAAAAAGAAAAATAGGGCTGGAGAGCTGGCTCAGCAGTTGAGAGCACTGACTCTTCTTCCGGAGGACCTGAGTTCAATTTCCAGCATCCACATGGCAGCTAACAACTGTCTGTAATTCCAAGATCTGACACCCCTACACAGTTATACATGCAAGCAAAAAATTCACATAAAATTTTTAAAAATATTTTAAAAAATTAAAAAAAATATCCAGGGATAGGAGACTTACTCTAAGCACATCCCACAAAAGAGGCATATTTTTCAGTCATTTTTGAGGTCACATATTGACCATTGCCTGGAAGTATGTCAGCAAAATAAGTAGCAAAGACATGACTTCTCTTTAACCACAGCATCTTATTCATATGCCCTTTTTCTTTACTCCATCCTGAAAGAAGTGAATAAGAAATGTCAACAAAATTTGGGAACAAATTTAGATTGAGGAAGATATAAGAAACGAATTAGGGGTGTCTGAAAAACATCCCTAAGGATAATTTCAACCTCAAAAGTCTCCAAAGAGGAGGTCACCGGTATAGGGGTGCCACGAAGGAGGCTGAAATTGAGAGGTCCTTTGGAAGTCTGTGGTAGGAATGATTAGACTCCCAGATGCTGCCTCTGTCACCATCTCAGACCTGCCTGAGCCAATAAGAGGCTGAGCCAGCTGTTCCCATCACAATAGAAAGACTGGAGAATGGGGTGGCGGGGAGCCTGGGAACCAGCTACAGAATTGATGAAACTCTACCTCTGAACTCAGCTCCCCAAATGATGTTAGGCAGGATTTGGTTTTGGTTTTTTAGTTCAGTTTTATTTTTTTTACTTTAAAAAATCAAAGTAGATAAAGACACAGCAGAATCTCCTCAGCTCCTGCTCTTTGCCAACACTAGCCTCAGCCATGGCCCTGGCGGCTTCATTATGTTCTTGTATTCCTTATCGAAGGCTTTTTTTTCTCCAGATGCAGGCTGTGTCTCAGAAGTGTGTGCATGGGGTCATTTCTCTTAGATAATCCAGGGAACCGTACATCATGCCAATGCCAGTCTTCCCAGCCCCCAGGAGGAATTCCAAACTCAAATACAAAGCTGTCCTCTAATATGGCCTTGTCCAATTTGCCTGTGTTTTGGTTTGGTTTGGTTTTGGAGTCTTAGATGCTATTGTATTCCTGAAGTGAAGGACAAGGGTAGATTTTTGTTTGCTTCAGTTGGTCATAAACTTCCAGGTCTGTCTAGCTACCGTGTTGTAATGGCAGCCAACCCTCAGGCAGTCAAAGGGAGCATTCCGCCAGGTTTGCACAGGGCCTGTCCCCGCTCACCCACCAGCAACCCAGTAAATGGAAGAATTCCCCTTTGTAGCAAGGGATCTGGCCAAGCAGTCCAGATCTGTACATACAGACGGACATTGGGAATTCCCAACAAGCCCTGAGCCCTCTACCTAGTGAATCCACAACTGAGGCTCACCAGGCAAGAAACACCACAAAACAGAGAGACTGTCAGTCTAAGGAAAGTAAATAGCCACCCCAAAAGATCAGATGTCCAGATTATGGAATATATCCAAGTTGGGGGAATGATTGAAAAAATTTAATAAAATAATAATCTCCCAAAAATAAAAGACATGGGTTTCTTGATTGGAAACCAGCAGCCCAGCATCTAACATGGAAAAAAACAAAACAACAATAAAAACATGTAAACTGTGAATTTGCAGGAGATCCTAAAAAACAGCCAGACAGAGAGAGAGAAAGCGGGAGGGAGGAAGGAAGGAAGGAAGGAAAGGAGGAGGAGAGAAGAAAGACAAGATACAGAAACAGGAATCCAAGCAGCAGGCTCTTCTATGAGGAATATGAGACACCAAGAAGCAATGGCCTCAGGATTGTAAGGACAGGTGATGTCTGAGACAGACCTGTTGCCAAGGTCTCATTAAGCTCCTTCTGGCAAGCTTCAACAAGACCCAGCTCAGTGAGATTATGGGAGAAGGCTAAGGGTGTTGCTCAGTAGGAGAGCATTTGCCAGCACATCTGAAGCCCTGACCTCCATCCCCAGCTCTGCAAAACCAACAGAAAACAAATTAAAAAAGTGCAGCTCCGTGGGTGAAGTGCTCACCTTGCAAGTGTGAGGACCTGCCCTGGATCCCCAGCACTCATGGAAAACCCAAGTGGAACAGAGACAGCTTGTGCGTAGAATCCCAGCACTAAGAAGCCAGAGACAGGAATCCCCTGAGGCTCACTGGCTGGCCAGCAGATACCCAGTTAATAGGTCTAACATGAAATCTTGTCTCAAAAAAATTAATAAAAAGATGATAGATAGATAGATAGATAGATGACAAAGTGGAGAAGCAAGAAAAGGATGAAAGAAATTGAAGTAGTACAGATAAAGTGAAGAATATCCAAAAATAGATAAAGTATGGTGGAGAGCAAGTGAGGGAGAGATCTGATATTGACCGCTGGTCTATATGCAAGCACATACACATACACACACACACACACACACACACACACACACACACACACACACACTAAAATTCTAAATAACAAAAAGCAAAAGAAAGCTCCAAGAAATTTAAAAAAAAAAAAAAAAGCATAAAATCTAGCTATAGCACATACTACAGGAAAGCCCTTGAAAGGAACAGACCCCTAAGTTAGAATATAAATCTAATAGCCACAGGGGCACCCCACCCTGGCTTCCCTTTAAAGGCGTGGTTCTCAATCTTCCTCATGCTGTGACCCTCTAATACAGTTCCTCATGTTGTACTGACCCCAACCATAGAATTATTTTGTTGCTACTTCGTAACTATAATTTTGCTACTGTTGTGAATTGTAATGCACATATGCACACTATTTGATATGAGACCCTCTTCTGGGTTGTGACCCACAGGTTGAGAACCACTGCTGGAAAGGCTGCCTTGAGTAAGACATGTGTTACAGTAGGTCCCCTGCTGTCCTCACAGAGAACTATCAGAGCAATGCAACAGAACTGAACAGCTGGCTGGCCCCACCCAGAGCATCACATGGCTCTGTTCTGTTCTCCCTTGGGACTGGCTTTCAATTCCTCAGGACCACACATCAATCTAAAGGCTCTGTCCAGGCCCCTTTGCCTCCCAGAAGTCTTCAAACTAGAGGTTAGATATCATCCTGGATGTATAGCATGCATTTCAAGGACAGTTACTAATATAATGGGGACAGTGAGAAGGGTGAGATGGGATATGAAATATCATTTGTAAACAGGGCAGTGTGGTAGACCTGCGGTGCACTTGACAAACAGGGTGTGGCAACATCACAAGTTAAAGGCTTGCTGGGTTACAGAGTGAGTTCAAGGCCAATCTGGACCACTTATTAAAACTCTGTCTTAAAAGCTCAAAAGAGCTCTAGGGGATACATTTAGGAAGTAGAGTGCTTGTCTGGCCTGGTGTATGAGGCCCTAAGTTCCCATCTGCAATGTTACAAATAAATAAATTGCTTACTGTAGTAAGAAGTTTCTGGTCCAGCTTAGCCCTGAAGTTTGGGTCAGCAATCCCAAATAATCACACAAAGTTCTATATTAATTACATTCTGTTTGGTCTATGGCTCAGACATATTACTTGCTAACACTTACTCTTAAACTAACCCATGATTCTTATCTTGTTTAGCCACATAGCTTGGTACCTTTTCTCAGAGCAACATTCTCATCTTCTTTCTTCTGCATCTGCTAGTATCACTTCTCTTCCTCTTCCCAGAGTTTCTTAGTCTGGTAGCCCCACCCATACTTCCTGTCTGCCTTCTGGCCAGTCAGTGTTTTATTAAACCAGTAGGCGTGACAAATATTTACAATATACAAAAGCATAATCCCACAGCAGCTTACAATTTAGGAAATCCATACATAAGAATACTCAGTTCTATTTTATAGAATGATCTATTGCCTGGTTCTTGAGCCAAAAGTAAAGTAAATAATTTTTAATTGCAGATAATACCTGTATGTCCTTGATAGAAAGAAAGAAATATCAAAACAAACTCATGGTTTAAAAACAAGAAAGAAGGGCTGGAGAGATGGCTCAGCAGTTAAGAGCACTGTCTGCTCTTCCAGAGGACCCGGGTTCGATTCCCAGCACCCACATGGCAGCTAACAACTGTCTGTAGTTCCAGTTCCAGGCAAACACCAAGGCAAATAAATAAATAAATAAAGTTTTTTTTAAAAAAAAAAAAAAAAAAAAAAAAACAAGAAAGAAAATGGCAGGGAAAAAATTCAAAAAATAACTGAAAGAGTTAAGAATGGCTGTTGGGGGAGGGGGCAAAATGGGGTGATTTGCGTAGAGACAGGTGATGAGTGACACATTAAGTATTGTTTGTTTGACTTGATATGAGACATTGCTTATTAAACCCATTGCACAATTATGCTGATAAGAGTGTATATTGGCATAGTGAAACACATTCAGGGGAAACTGAGATAAGATCCCAGTGTGGTAGTACATGTCTTCAATCCCAGCTCTCAGGAAGCAGAGGCAGGTGAATATCTGTGAATTAGATGCAAGTCCAGTCTGCATAGGGAGAAGCCCAGGACAGCCAGGGTTGCATGGAAGATCTCATGTAAAATAAATAAATGAGAAATGAGAATCCCACCATGGTGTCTTTTCTCCAAACGCCAGCCTGAGCCTGGTCCTGTGTCCTAGGTCACTGGTTCCTGTTGCAGCTCTAGATTCTAAGCCACTGTTCCCAGCTAGAGAAGACTGATGGTAGGAAGATTCAAACACCTGTATCCCAAGAACGCCTGAAGAATTCACTTTCAGCAGAATTATCACTTGTTTGCAACCAAACTTGCCAACCAAACTTGCTGGCCTCCTTATCCTGAGATATCAGTGGATCTTAAGTCACTTTCCTTTTGAATGACTGGGTAAAATAGATGAAGAGGAGACTGTAAAGAAGAAAGAGATGACTGAAGGTCAGGCCCACCTGTCCCCCTCAGCAGCTGAAGCCACCTGGGTCCTGACACAACTGCCACATGCCTTCCTTCCATAGAGCTCAAGTTGGTGGACTATAGACCGGGTGGCTGGATGGTGTGTGTGGGAGGGGTGTAAATGCCACACACACATGCAGTCAGAGGAGAAACATCGGGTCATCATATCAGACCATGGCCACAGAAGAATGAGAGCACTGCCTACTTAGAGCATGTGTATCCACCCAGATTTCACACTGAGCCAGCACTGTCTTCAGGTTTAACTATAGGAAAGTATGGGAAACACACTGAATAGTTTGGAACGATGTCATCTGTAATATGCTTTCTGGTTGGGACTGCCAGCCCTCAAATATCATGGAGACCTATCATTAACTATGAATTCTTGGCCTTATCTTAGGCTTACCCCACTAGCTCTTATACTTTAAGTTAACCCGTTTATATTCATCTATGTTTCACCTATTGACTTTCTATCTTTCATTCTGTACGTCTGATTTCCCCTCCCTGGAATCTCTCCCACACCTCCACTCTTGCTCTCTTCCTTTCTCTCTGCCTGGAAGTCCTACAACAGTCATTTATGTCAAGGAAAAGCACAGTAAAGCTACGAGAGTCAAAAAACCCCAGAATGCCCACCCATAACTCTACAGCTTCTTCACTCGGAGAGACAGAAGCCACCCTGTTCAGCATAAAAGAAGAACCTACCTGGAGGTTTTTAATGATAAGAACCAATAGGCAGGGGCTGTTCTTTACTCATCTCTCCGTTTTATAAAAGATTTACATGTTCACGTGTATGAAAATGAAAGCTTTCAGGGACTGAGTACATAGCTCACCAGGGCTCATATAGCATGACCAAGACCCTGACTTTGGTCTTTGATCCCCAGCCTTGCAAAACAAACAAAACTTGGACACAAGAAAAAGAGCTGTAATTCCAAACCCAGGGATACTTCTTATTCACTGTGTTTTCTTTCCAGCTTTTTCTCCTTCAGTCTTTTCCAGCACTTTGAAGTTTTATTTTATGCATAATTTAATATTCTGATTTTCTATTTAAAATTTTATCAAATGCTTCTTGTACTACTAAAACCTCTTTGTGAGCATCTTTTTTGAAGTCTGTGTAATAGGAGTAACGTAATTTTCCCAGTCTTTCTTCCTTGTTGAATCTTTAAAAGTTATTTCCAATTTTTCAAACTGGAAATAACACTGTGATGAACTTCTGGTATGAACATCTCTTGTTCTCATTTCAGATTATTTTTCTCAGTACAATCCCTAAAGTAGAGTCACTCAGTCAAGTGGCATGAACATTTTTAAGACTAAATAAACCTTTTTTTCAGGTGGGTTGTTGAAAAATCCACTTAATATTTAATACAGACTGGTTTAGAGTAAATGAATAAACCAGCAAGCTCATGGCCAGCATACAGTTTAGAAAGCAAGTCACATGCCAGGGGACGCCCCTCTGGGTTTATCAAAGCTCCCCTCCCCCAGCTCCAAAGAAAGTCATTAATTTAAATTTCTGCTCTCGGAGTTTTTTTGGGTTTTTTGTTTTTGTTTTTTTAAGGACTAGAACTTGAACATACAATCTTTCTCTTGAATAATAAGGGGTGTAGGGTGTAACTCACAGGATTGTTCCTGCCTAGCACTTGCAAGCCCTAGGTTCTATCCTTAGAGCCACAAAAACAAAGAGATTCCCACCCAGCACTGAGTAGGATATACAGTATCACAGTGTGACCTCTGGGTATTGTGGGCACAAGAAAGCCATTCTCCAGGATGGTAACAAGATAATTCTACAAGATTTTGCAAGAAGAAAAATTTATATCTCCCATGCCATCTATCCAAAAGCTATGTATGAAATGCTGTAGTCTTCTTATCTTTTCCATATATTTCTATGCATTTCAAAAAAAATCTACATAGTGTTCACAGAGGGTTTTGTTGATGATGGTTCCATATGTATGATGTCTGCATAGATTTATTGGTGGTTCCAGTTGAAGATTTTTGACCCTAGCTTTATTTTAATTTTTTAAAGCATGCAGATGTGTGTGCATGTGGTCTGTGTGTGTGTGGTGTGTGTGCGCTCATCTTCACGTGTGTGGGTATTATGTATGTCTATGCAGGTGGGGGGGGCACATGTGCACAGGTGCAAGTTTAAATACTAGAATTTGCAACTGTGTGTCTTCTCTTGCCTCCACCTTAACATGGAGGTCAGAGTTCACTGATTTGAATAGTCTAGGTAGCCAGCTTCCTCTCCATATCTTGAAACCAAACTGCTGTATTCATCAAGCTTTTCTGTAGGTGCTGGGGATCTGAAGTTTGAACCTCACTCTTTCAGGACAGACCCTTTACTGGCTGAGCCATCCACTCATCCCCCTGGTTCTACTTTTAGACAAAAATGAAATGGTCCAAATATGTCAGGCTTGCAATCCTGGCCTCCTTTGCACTGTGCTTAACCACATGATCAAAAGAAGCTCTGTCAGTGCTCAACAAAACCTTCACAAAACAAAGGTAGCCAGACATCTGGATCTCTGTTTGGGGGACCCATGATAAGCAGCTGTCCCAGATTCTCTCTAAATTAACAGAACCACATGTTGCCTCTATGTGTTAGAGACTGAATAGGTCTGTTTGTTAGGGTTGAGACCTGGCTTTAAATTTTAGGAAAACCAAGATATAGTCAGTGCTTGTTCGCTTTCTTATATCATGAATCTCTCTAGAAAATTGAATTCTTTCTAAAGGATAGATCCCTGGGCCTTCTCTGGATAAGAGTGCTTGCTTAGCATGTATTAAGCCTTGGATTTGATCCCTAGAACCACATGGTATTACACACCTGTAATGCCAACTTCAGAAGTATAAGCCAAAAGATCAGAAGTTCAATGTGATGCTTAGCAATGTAGCAAATTTGAAAAGAGCCTGAGATACATGAGACCTTGCCAGGGAGTGGGGTGTGTGCAAATATGTCAGTCCGCTAAAAAGTGTACACCTACACAAAACGCTTCTCAGCATCATGGGATTAAAGACCCCCTTGGCTCTGATTCATGGGTCCTTCTGTAAGAATCCTATATTAGTAGATAAAGCTGCTGTAGAAAGACCACAGTTGGGAAGACTTATGCCACAGGGATTTATTTCTCCTGTTCTAGAGGCTGCAAAGCTAAGACAACAGGTGAACAGGATTACTTTTTTTTAAAGCCTTTCTTTTTGGCTTGGAGGTGGCCACCTTTTCCCTGTATGCTCCTGTGTTTTTCCTTCTATGTGTGACCATGCCCTAATGTCATGCTATGAAGACACCATTCCCATTGAATTAAAATCCGCTATGTTGACCTCATTTAGACACAAATATCTGTTTCCAAACCTTGCCTCCATGCATAGTCACATTCTGAGAGACAGGGAGTTAGGAATTAACAGATAAATCTGGAAGGGTATTCAGTTCAGTCCATAACAATATCCAAGCTAACCACTGCATCCCAGAAAGGTCCGGAGACCTGAACAGCAGAGGCATAACCACTGCTCAGGTATCCTGTCTTCCATAACTCTCTGCCTACTGTCTATGTGTTTTTAAAGACTGTAGTGTGTTGTCTCAAAAGCTTGCAGGCAAATTCCAAAGGGTCACTTGAGGTGAGGCAAGAGTAGAGATTCTGCCTTTTCCCAGACTCTCTGATGACATCAGGATGAAATGAGGATCCTTGTCACCCTCCAGTTCCCGTAGGATTCCTCTGCAATACCCAATGTAACCTCAAGGAGTCTTCATAGAGACTTCTGAGGAACCAGTGAGGTAATGAGGGGTGCTGGTGTGATCCAGGTCTAGGGTTTTCTTCAGTCTACTAAGTTACAGAGGATGGTAGGGGTTGGGGTCTCCTGAAGCCTTGGAAGATAAAAGACTTTGGTTTAAAATCTTGAGTCTGGTGTCACATCAGCATCAGACCTTCTCCCTTCACAAACGTAATTGTGCCCAGGGACTGCATACTTTCCCCTCCAGTCTCTGCCGCCTCAGCCACAGCCTTCTTTGTAGAGTCCCAAACACCTTCCTCATGGGCTGGAGACATGGCTCCATCATTAAGAGCGTTGGCTGCTCTTTTGGAGGTCCCAAGTTCAGTTTCCACACCTATATGGTAGCTCACAACCATCTATAACTGTAGGCTCGTGGGCTCATGTGGCCTCTTCTGGCATGCAGATAGAAGTATATGCAGACATAACATCTGTATGCATAAAATAAATAAATCCTTTAAAAAAAAAGACTTTATCTGAAGTGGAGAATAGCTCTTTGTGCGCACACATGCATGTGCGTGGACACTCTTGAGGCACAGGAGCCACATTCCTCATGAGTAGGACAGAGTCTATCCTCTTTCACCCTGTAAGTTTCAGAGAGCAAACTGAGGACTTATCAGCAAGCACCTTTACCCACTGCACCATCCTGCCAACCCAGAGACTTGCCATTCAAGAATTATCACCTTAATTCTAGAAGGAGTGTACGTAGCTGCTCCTTTTGGATGGCTTTATTTACGATAATTTAATTTGGGGTTTGTTTTCCAAGCAGAAGTTTACTACGTCTTCTGCTTTGTGTGCGCACATGCATGTAATTAGTGTGTGTGTGTGTGTGTGTGTGTGTGTGTGTGTGTGTGTGTGTCTCCTCTGTTGTTTGCAGCACCTCCCAGTTGGGAATCGTTTGTAAAGTTAGCTAATGAGCATTTAACACATTCCCTTTGATAAAGCTGTTAAATCTGAGCTCCTCACTGGCACCCCACCAGACAGCTCCCCCTTGCAGAAGCCTCTTGTGTTTACCTATCCTTAACCGCTTAGCGATGGTTTCTTATTTGTTGACCCAATAGAGAACTAACCTTTAGTCTTCTCTGGGAAAAAAAAATGTTTGAGTTTTGTAAGAAAATGCTTATAATCTGTATTCCAAGCAGGTCCTCTCTACTGGCAGGTTTTCATTTTCACCAAACAAAATGAACAGCAGGCAGAACAAACATTTCAGAGTCACCTTAACTGGCCCTGCCAGTGGCAGCCACGTACAAGCCAGAGATGTTGGTTTTTGCAAGAACAAATATCAAATCTAACACCTGCAGGCTCCGCCATCAGCAAGGTTTCCTGGATTTAATTATGTCTTGATCTCTAGGAAGGGAGTGTGTGTCAAGTGTGCCTTTCAATCACTTAGAGAAAGGAAAGTAGCCCTGGGATTTGCCTGCAAGATGAGCGTTCCTTACCCGAAGCACATCCGGGAAACAGGCTGTTCCAAACTGACGATCTAACCAGAAGCAGCATACAGGGCTTTAAAAGTCAGGTACTTAAAATTAAACATAATTGAAAATATAGAAGTATTAAAAAAAAAAACCCTCTGGCCAAATGTTCATCTTTACACAAAACAGGAAGCTATCTCTCTACTTAAAAACAATTTCTCTCCGTAAATCAATCCTTGTGTGGGGGTGGGGGGGCAAGAGATAAGTGTCTGAACTTAGTTCCCACTTTATACCTTGTTTGAGACCGAGTCTCTGCAGCTGTACAGCTTACCCTAAGCTAGCTCACCCTAGGCTAGCCCATGACCTTCCCGCCACACGCCTGTCTCTGCCTCCTCATCTTGACATAGGAATGCTGTGATATGAGCCTCCACATCCAGATTCCAGGGACTGAACTCATGTCATCAGGCTTGTGTGGCAAGTAATTTGACTAAGTCATTCCCCTGCTTCCCCTCCCCCACTGCACTCATTCTTGTCTGCTATATTTGTGTTCTTTGGTCACCTTTTTCTGAGTTCAGGAATATTTTAACTCTGCAGCTTTCCATTCTCAGTAAATGATGCCACGCCAGTCTTCAAGCCAATAGGTAGACATACATGGAATGCCTGCGCCTGAGGGGGTGCACACACACACACACACACACACACACACACACACTCCACTTTTACTCTATTCTAAAGTCAGAAAAATAAATCCTGGTAGCAGTTAGATTAACAGTGAACACAGCATATTGACAAAATTTGTTATCTAGAGCTGGTCACCAAACAAGACAGAGAGCAGAAATTTCACCTTCTGACCTTCAGACCCATAGGGAGTTGGTCACAGTAAACATCTGAGTCTCATGCAGGCAAAATTTAATGGCATCTCTGCACCTTTTGTACAGTGCCAACGAAGGACAAGGGAAGGAAAATCCTATACGATGTTGAGTTCTAGAGAGCTTTCTAGCCCAAGTCACATAGCCATCCATACCTGGAGGAAACTGAAGAAGCCTTTTACCTTGTGAATGGGTGATGGGGAAGGAAAGGGAAAGCTAGACTTGGCAGTGGCTCAACGGAGAGCAAGAGTGACTCACCCTGGGCAAACATCATGGGTTATTCATTGATGGATGGGATGGAGACATGATTGACCCAAACCTGATTCTAGATTCATCACTGGCTCCAGGGCCTCCCAATTCATCTTTGTCATTGTCTTCCTTTTCTATGGCTTTGGGATAAAAGGCAGTAGAATAGTAAAGAGACAGACTCATCCCTCCTCTGTCCAAGACCAGGAAGGAAGGAAGGAAGGAAGGGAGGGAGGGAGGGAGGGAGGGAGGAAGGAAGGAAGAAAGCTTTCCATCTGTCTGAAGGAAGCCCTCTAGAGATCCTCTGGTGTCCGTGGTCACAAGTGGAGGCCTTTGCCATGGGGTGAATAAGCTTGATAAGACCAGTCAGCTTCAGAGATATAGATAGATGGTTGATACTAAGGCTGTTGGATTTGGAAAACATCTGAAAAATAGGGACTAAGAACAAGAACAATGAGATTTATGTATCATTGTATGTGGACACATATGTGTAGATACCCATGTAGATGTAGGAAGGCAAGTGCCTGGAGTCAGTTCTGTCTCCTCCCACCTGGATCCCTGCTATCAAGCTTAGATCACCAGCCTTGGCAGCCAACACCCTTATCTGCTCACCCATCTCACTGGCCCAAGGGTAATGAGTTTTATATATTTGTGTCATGGGTCAGACATGGGGATGCTGCTTGTTTAGTATATAAACAGTGATTTCAGATCGGTCATGGCAGCATTCACATGTTAAACACAAGTAAGAGCCATAACTCCAGTGAAGAAAGTCTACATGTTCACAAAATCATTATTGATTTTTTTTAAGATTTATTTATTATGTGTACAGTGTACAGAAGAGGGTACCAGATGTCATCATAGATGGCTGTGAGCCACCATGTGGTTGCTGGAAGTTGAACTCAGGACCTCCAGAAAAACAGTCAGTGCTCTAATCTCTGGGCCATCTCTCCAGCCTGAAATCATTATTGATTTTATCTGAGAGCACAGTCAACACCTTTTAGATGTTAATCTTTGGCTCCATTGAACATTATAAGTTCTCTTCTAATGAACTGTGGTACTATACTGCCATGAATGTTATGAGAGACCGACCATATTATATTATTGATTATAAGTCCTGCTCCATGAAACAGAAGACATATCTAACAATATTAAGACCAAGAACCTGGGTCTGAGTAGGTCACTGCTCTAAAGGAAATCTACTACTATTTTTCTGCCAAATACACATAGAAATAAAATTATACCTAAAGTTATATTGCTATACCATAGATCAATGCTCAGCCCACATCAGTGAAGAATCTTCTTACAGTGCATGGTAATTAACAGGCCCACAACTAGACAATGTATGTAATGAGAAACTTGAAGCACTCAGCCCTAGCTGAAATGTCTGTAGCACACCTGTCCACTCAAGACTCAGAGTTCTACGTGGAAGAAGGAATGAGAAGATTGCAAAAGCCAGATGTGGTGCCAAATGACTTCAAAGAGACAGTGGTCTCAGGACACAACAGGACAGATGCACAGAGACTGTGACAGTGGGCATCCCACCTGCACAAGCTTAAGCCAGGCAAAACCTCAACACTGAGGGCAGAAGTGCACAGGAAGTCCCGTCCCTAGCAATGGAGCCATGGCATTTGGTTGCTGTTGGGAGTGGAAAGGTTATTTTTCTTTAAGAGAGCTACACTTAGTAGATCCACCACACTCTAGGGCAGGTCCCAGGCCTAGGAGTCATTGATTAACATAAACTCAGCAATGATTCTTCAGGCTACTGAGAATCCTCAGAGAAGAGTCATCATAGAGTTCTAATCTCCAGTTTCCATTCAATAAACTAAGAAGCTTGGAAAGGACAGAGATCAATAGTAATCATGACCAGTACAACAGAAGTTTTGCCAAGATGAGTCTGGGGGCCATTCTCTGGGTTCCATCAACTGGTCTGATGTTGACTAATTTGACAATCCAGGAGAGTTTTTCTGTCTTCAGAATTTCTTCTTTCTGTTACTTTTGGGTAGTATTTTTTTCTACTTCCTTTTTAAAAAATATCATCTGTATTTTTATTTGACACATCATAGTAGCAGGCATCAGCAGATTAGAATGTAACATTTTAACACATGTCTGCTATATGTAATAACCAGATTAGAGTAATTAGAATATTCAGAACCTCAAACATGCATCCTTTTCTTGTATTGAAAACACTCAAGATCCTCTCTGCAACCTCCTCTAAAATATTCAATAATTTGTAATCAATCATAATCATGTACTGTGCTCTAGACCATTAGAAGTTATCAAAATCAGAAATAAGTTGACATTTTAATTCTACTCTGGCTGTACTTAGTCCTGCCTTTATGTGATCTTTTCTGCAGCATTTAGATCTATGTCTCCTTTTCATATCTGGAATTAAGAGTTGCTTCAACTAAAGACATTTCAAACAAGTAGGATATTATGGTGCACAACAGTAATACAAGCCGCAGGCAGATGGAAACAGTGAGATCAGATGTTTAAGGCCATTCTTGGCTACATAAGGAGTTGGGGACTAGTCTGGGCTATATATGACTTGGGGTAAAAAGGAGGGGGTGTCTTAGTAACATCTCCAAGTAACTGGATCCACCACTGACATTCTCATTGTGGGAGCCAATAATCTCCCTTTGGCTTAAACCAATATGAATAAATGGATAATATTGGGTAATAGCATTATCAAAGAAAACCTATGTAAATTCCCACCAGTGACACTCATTTCTGTAGGATGGTTCCCATTTATGCCTTACTACCATGCAACATAATCATTATGTACATCATTAAGTCTGTGTCAGATTATTTTAACTTCTTGGACTTTACTTGATGACATCTGTAAATATATACATGTACTCTGGCTGTTTATTTCTTGGTGCATACAAATTAGTCATCTACTGATAAGGTTTTTTTTCAAAGTGCATAATGTCAGTGCACGCATCCTCAAGGAAATAAGGGATTAAACAGAACTACCATCTCCTTTTCCACAGGGATGTATTATCACTCACTATTAGGACCTGGTTAAAAAAGAGGGATTAATAATTTGTCCATACTTGCTTCAAGCAAAACCACTTGAAAATAACTTTTAAAGGGGCTGGAGAGGTGGCTCAGAGGTTAAGAGCACTGATTGTTCTTCCAGAGGTCCTGAGTTCAATTCCCAGCAACCACATGGTGGCTCATAACCATCTATGATGACATCTGGTACCTGCTTCTGTTTGCTGTATACATAATAAATAAAAAAATCTTTTTTTAAAGAAAGGGGTGAGAGATTAATGCAGAAGAGGCAGGACAGTGGGTGGGGGTAAATAGGAGACAGAAAAACTACCTTTGTTCAGCCTCTCTGGTCTCAGTGTTCAGATCTGTGATATGGGAGTCTCAGTTCCTGCATCATGGAATTTATCCACTGAGTGTTGTCCTATTCATTAAAAAGCAAAATGGAGTGAAAAGGGACTGAGAATAAAAGCACAGCTTGCTGTACCAGGTCTTCTTCGTGATTGTGATTCATGTTGCTGCTGGTTTCCCAGGGGACTAGGGGCTGGGATTTTAAAAAGATCTGAAAACTTCAGACTTGCAAACGGCATTTAGAGCCAAGAAAAACTGATGCTAGTGTCTAAGAGAGTTTGGTTATGTTCTTTCTGGAAAAAAAAAAAAAACAGAATTCTGAACACTGGTCTCACAATCAGGCATCAGGCAAGGGACATAAAACACACCGGACTGAGACAGGAAGAAACGAACTTTGGGAATGTACTCATTGGAGTGCCTTCCAGTGTTACTTGAGATTAGAAGGTGGGCAGAGCTGCCTTCTGGAATGATCTTTTCACAGACTCACACAGCTGGAAGAGACAGTGGAATCCGGAGTCTTATTTCTTGCCTCAGGGAGCTATATAACTAGTCTATCCGATTTGAATTGCTAGCCAATTCAATTTTTAAAAAGATTTTAAACCTCTGTCATCCCCAAATTCTGGGCTCATCTTCCATCCACCACAGGTAGAGAATGACACAGCTACCTAGGGGCTCCCCCTGCAGAATCCCATGCTGCTTTTTCCCAAGATATGGGTTAATGGAGCCTTGCACAAAAATGTAAGGATATGAATATTAATGCGGATATTAGCAGCACTTAGCCTTGAGGCACTTGCAGGTGTTTATGCACTGGCCTATGGGTCCCCTTCACCTATAAAATTTGCCTTTGGGAGGCTCTTCTCCTGGGAATACTGTGAAGGACACACTGTTCAGATGTCAAGTCCCAAAGGTACTGAGTCTCTTAGGATGTGGTCAGAGGCAAAGCTGAGCCTCGGTCTTCCAGGAAATGGAATTGGAACACAGCAACATGAACAAATAATATGCCGATTACATTGCTCACAGGCTCTATACCAAGTCTTTCTTTTTAAATATTTATTTATTTATTATGTATAGTGTCCAGCCTGCATATATGCCTACAGGCCAGAAGAGGGCACCAGATCTCATTATAGATGGTTGTGAGCCATCATGTAGTTGCTAGGAATTGAACTCAGGACCTCTGGAAGAGCAGGCAGTGCTCTTAACCCCTAAGCCATCTCTCCAGCCCTCTATATCAAGTCTTTAAAAACTCTAACTTGACATCAGCCCTGAAAAGTAAAACAGATCTACTAGGATCTACCACAGTGGTTATTACCTGTGGGTCACAATCCTTTTAGAGGTCAAATGACACTTTCACAGGTGTCAGGTATCAGATATCCTGCACATCAGATATTTATACTAACAATTCACAACAGTAGCAAAATCACGGTTATGAAGTAGCAATGAAAATAATTTTAAGTCACCACAACATGAGGAACTTTATTGAAGGTCACAGTAGTAAGAAGGTTGAGAACCAGCAATCTATAGTAACCTAGAACACCCCAGTCCACCCAGATATAGTTCAGAATGAAGTAGCCCCAGTGACCTGCCAATGTCAGAAGATCCAAACCCTATAGGAGGCCAGTGACTCTGGGACTGTCCCTGCAGACATTCTCAGAACCACAGCTCTCCTGAAGAAGAGCTTGGTAGACTTCTCCTTAGGCCTGGCTCTTTGTATACACCCTAAGATCACCAGCCAATGAGACGTCCTCAGTCCATTTGCTATGTGACCCACTGAGTGATGGGTTTGAGATGGCCTTGAACCTTTGCTATTCTTCCTTTTAGAGTGGAAGTGAAGTGAACGAACCTGAGGGATTCACAGAGGGCAGCAGGTTAATTAATGCCTACTGTGCTTCCTTTCCAACCTAGGCCGCATTGTGATATTTCATGAGTCCTCATTGATCTTATAAAAAAAAAAAACCAGAATAAGAGCCAGATCATAGAGACAGGCGAACTAGCCACAGCCACTTCTCCCCTCACCGACTCTTCATCCTGTCTCCATGAATCCTCAGACTGAGTGACTGAGCCCTCAGCCAAAAGGGAAGGGGGTGCAGGTGAAGGACTGACCTCCTGCCTTCCCCCACCTTTTATTTCTTCCTTACCCTCCTCCACATCCATTTTCTGTTCCAACACCCTAGTGCTGGGATTAAAGGCATGTGTTTCCCAAGTACTGGGATTAAAGGTATGTACCACCACACCTGGCTCTGTTTGGCCTTGAACTCAAGAGAGATCCAGATGGATCTCTGCCTTCCAAGTGCTAGGATTAAAGGTGTGTGTCTCTATTCCCTGACCTGCATGGCTCAATCTGTGGCTGACTCTGTCCTCTGATCTTTATTAGATACACAATATATCACTACATTGTGAGGAGGAGGTTCTACCATCCCTTTCTCTGTAACTGGAAGCCCAGCTCATTCTACAAGGGGAGGAGAATTAGAGGCTCCATTCACATTACTAGTCCCAGATCTATATTCTCTAAAATCTTCATGCTAGTACCATGTAGTTTGTCCATGGGGTATAGTGAGCTAAGATCCTCCCCACAGGTCACAAAGCATGGTACCTGGTTCTTTGCTAATTACCCTGTAAGTTAACTTAGGACAGCATAACAGCTGTCTTTGGGAAAAAAAAAAAAAAAGAAGTAAAGATTCTATCCACTAATTGGACTTGAGAGATGTTGGTTATGTTATACATTTTATGAGCATTAGCATTCACCAAGCAGCTAGAGAAACCTGAAGAAATGACCCCTGGCCTAATACGGGTGGCACATTGTTTCATAGCAAAGCCTATGAGTTACAAGAGGGTTCTGACATGGCTCAGGAAAGCAAAGTGGGATTCTATCTTCTGAAAAAGCATGGCATGCTAATATCTGCCATACCCAGGCTGGTTCCATCACAGGACTGTGGCTAACAGGCCATTCACATCTTTCTGCAGTGATTCCCTTCAACTTTGTACACAGAATCAGTTCTATCCTCATCAATGTTTTTGCAGATAGACTGTTTACCACAAGTCAAAACAGGCAAGAATTTAAACAAAGCCACACAGCCAGGAAACTGTCACAGGTCTGTCTAGGGCAGAGCTCAGAAAAGTAATTTATGGGCTGGAGAGATGGCTCAGAGGTTAAGAGCACTGACTCAAAGATCCTGAGTTCAATTCCCAGCAACCATATGGTGGCTCATAACCATCTATGATGACATCTGGTACCCTCTTCTGTATACTGTATACATAATAAATAAATAAATAAATCTTTTTTAAAAAAGTAATTTAAAGCAAAGGCCAGTGGCCAATTCAAAACTGGCTGGAAATAGACTTCAGAGTCAGTTTATGAACCCCAGTCCCTTATTGTAGTGGCTCAAAGACATGGATCAAAGGACCTCCCTTTCATAGAGAGGGCAAAGAGAAGGCCCTTCCTCACAGCAGTGAAGTCCCAACCAGATAGATAACAGGCCGTAGGTTTTTTCTCACCAGGATATGTAAAGGAGAAATCAACAACTACTTATGCACTTGCCTAGTACCTGCCTAGACCTATAAGGTACTTGATACACAGTTGCTGACATTTTTATTATTATTCTACCAACAAAAAGATTACATTTACTGCTAATGCACCATTGCTAATGGCCCACACTTCAAATAATACTTTGTAAGCAGCAGTTCTGAGCTGTGGACCTCAGTCTGAGATTCAGTCCCAGGTTCTAATTTGTCATAGGGAAATAAGGTGGCACAAAATAATTGCCTGGAAAGTTTGAATTGTGTTTACATCTTGCTGAATTGGAGTGGGAGGAGACACCAGGATAAAGCACCAATTTTCTCTCTAAAGTGGTTCAGCAACTCAGTAGGGTTCTCCAGCCTCAGCTCTCTGTGCTACACTGACATTTATTTGCCTTTTCCAAAGAGCTGGAGCTGAAAATCTTTGCACAGTCATTTACTAAAATGCATCAACTCTGGTTCCCACTTCTAATGCAGGTAACAAGAATGCATGGATGCTTGCTAATTCCTTTCTACTCACCAATCTCTCTGGTGCTCTCTCTCACTCTTGACCCCCCCCCCCAATTTGTCCCTTTCTGCAGAGCCAAAATAAGCAAGTTAACTATCAAAGTCCTTCTCCAGGACTTTTCTGAGAAAGATACAAGCATTGCTCTTTAGATAACTAGAATCTACCCTCTGGCAACTGCTCTTAGCTTCTCCCTCAGAAGGAGAAAAGAAAAAAGAGAAAGATGTGATGATACCCAAAGAATTCTTTTGATTCCTCCGGCTCTGTCCTGGTAACCGAGTACCCTTGCCATAAAACATAGGGCCATCTTCTTGTTGGCCTATGGCATGTTCAGACCACACTAGTGCCAGCAAAATGCTAGAGAAAAGCCCTGTCCCCATGTGAAGAAGTCTAGTCCACCAAATGGGAAATGGTTCCCAGCATGCTTCTCTCTGCCAGAGCAGTGCACAGGTCAAAGCTACAAGATGACAGCTGTGGTAGGTATCCACAGCTACTCCACTGACCATATCTCCTCTCTTAGTGAAAACACCCATATCTGACATTCAGATAGTCTGGACTGTGTTCTTCTGCTTGGGCCCAGTGAAGAAAAAAAAAAAAACTCACTTAGTTTTTGTATTCTCTCTGCAAGTATTGGGAGGCTTATTGTTTAGAGTTTTCCCACCCAAGAGATGCTAAATTCTGTAATATACTAATATATTATTAGTGCTAACTGCTCTCACATAGAAGCTGAATTTCATTCCTAATACCCACATAGCTTACAACCAACTGTATTTCCAATTCCAAGGAATCTGATGTCTTGCTCTGGTCTCCATAACATCATTTATGCACATGGTACAAAGACATACATGCAGACATATAGACACATAAAATTAAAGCAAATAAATCTTGAAAATTCTTGTAGTTTTAAAAGAGGAAATTTTTGCTAGAATGCCAGTTTCCATGTGATAGCTTTGTATACCTAAATATATATTTTAAAACTAGTAACATTTGGTTAGCACTTACAATACTCTTGGATGTTATATTTCAGTCTGCCTGTTGTAAGCATACCACCAAGTCACCCAAATGTGCCCAAACTCATCTGAATGTTTACATTACTACCTCATGTGACTCGACAGACTATATGTTAGTTCAGAGTTCCATTTTAGAGAAAATTAAGGCTCTGTGGAAATTAGCAGCAGGCCCAGCAAGTGACTTAAATGATTGTCAGTCTCTCAAGGCAGCAAGCCTGGACCTGCTCTGTTTCTGTTCAGGAAGTGACCTGTGCCCTGAAACATGTCCAGTGTCTTATGTAATGCAATGTGAGGAAGGGGGTTAAGGACAGGGAAAAGGGAAAGAGAATTTCTTACCACAAAGCATGTAAAAGAAAAAGCTTGTATGGTATATTGAAGTACTAAGCCACTTTCCTCCAGCACTTGGGTGCTACTTAAAAGATCCAGGGCCTCCTGAAGCATGTAAAAGGCACAAATCTCCATGCCTGTGCAGGCAAAAGCCAAGAGCCAAAGGTCAGTAGTTGTGGATGCTCTTAGCAGCCATGTGAAGTTATGCTGACCCCACCAGACGAAAATAAGACCAGCACCCCAATTTTTGGCCAGATTTGAAAATAAATACTAGCCAGGTCCATACCCAATATTCCCAGAGAATGGCTGTGAATTACATTAATTGGGTGCTTAGGCTATGTACCTCCCACCTTCATCCAGTTGTAGCTTGTGGCAAGCATACACCCTGAAGTACTTTATATCTCCTGCCTGTGATTAAGCATGTGCTGTGCTGTTGAGGCAACCAACCATGTTTGTAGGAATGAGAACACATGGCTTACTATCTTACATGAACAGCCTTCAGCATTCCACGAAGACATCTGTCTTTGGACAAGTGCTACTTAGAACTTTAACTGTATTTGTATAAGAAGGGCTTACAGGTTAGAGGCATTTTGTTTTATAGATCTTTTAAACACAGTCATTAATACTAAAAACATAACTTTAGCCCTCACAGTTAACCTGAGACCTGGAAGAAGAGAATCCCTTCGTTATTCCATTGTTAATATTCTTAGTATCTCTGCAAGGACAGACAGTGCCTCCAGAAGTGGGAAGAAACTTCTGGAAGAGTACCCTGATGAAGGTCATTTTGTTGTTCAGCATGGAAAGGAAAACTCTAGGTCACAGTGTGTACCGCCTCAGGGAGCCTCTGACCTCAGGAAGCACAAAGGAGTGGCCCTGTGGAGAGTCACACCAGGGCCTGGCTAAGAAAGTCATTTTCCCTTTTGTTTGTTTATTCCTGATAAAAAGATAGCCTAAAACCAGCAGGTGGGGTTTGAGGCTTGTTCCTCAACTCCTATGAAGCAACTTTCTTTGACTGTGACACTTCAAAATGAGAATGATATTGCTTTCTTTAGAGCTACAGTCATTAAATTTACAAAATAACATATATTTACAAATTTACAAAAGAATATGTAGCATATATGTACATTATATAATGCTCAAAAAATATGAGATGATCAATGAAAATGTAAATTTCAGATATGTGTGCAGGTGTATTATGTATAAAGAGAGGAAGAAGAGAGCACAAAATTTAGGATAGCATTATGGCCAAAATGCATATTTTGATGTTCATCACCATGAAGAATCTATGTTAATAAAATACCACTACCTTTAGTAAAAAAAAAAAAAAAAAAAAAAAAAAAAATTATGTGACTGTAAATTGTAACTTCAAACTTGCCATAATTTCTCCTGTTTTCTTCTTCTTTCTGAAGAAAGTTCTAGGGTCCAAACCCAGGCAGGGTCTTGCACATATGCTAGGGAAGGGATCTAGCCTTGAGGTGATAACTTCCACCACCCTTCTATAAGATCTCATGTGGTAATTTTCTACTTTAAACAAATCCTTAAATTTGCTGTCAGGGAATTAATTAGCTGAGGTTTTTCTCTTGAGCTGAAGTATCATTGAGTCTTCTATAAATAAAAGTATACAGAAAGTATAGCATGCTTTTGAAATGCTTTAAGCTTTTAGAAGTAAATTCTTGCTGAGCCTCTACTCAGAGCTCAACACCATTGACACTATGTTGAAACAGAAGGAAACAAAATGAAATTCTCAGCCTTCTTGAGAGAGAACAGTTGCTTGTAGATGGGTAAATAACTACAGTTATAAGTAGGGTGGTTTGTGATACTATGTGGGGAAATCCCACATTATAAGGATTTCCATTTCAGAAAGATTTTAGAGGCCGGCAATTATTTTCACTATTTATTGATGTTGATAAAAATTATATATCCTGGTGATTTAAATTCCTTTGTGGCGATCTCTGAAGTTTTATGCCTAAGAAGTGTTTGGGTGGGGTTGATGATGTAACTCAGTTGTAGAAAGCTTTCATAGTATGCTGGAAGCCCTGGGTTCAATCCCCTGCAGGGCACAAAAACTATGCTTGGTGACACAGACCTGGAATCCAGCACTATGGAGGTAGAAACAGAGCTATCAGGATTTCAAGGTCATCAGGACGAACCGTGTTTCTAAAAAATATAAAATAGCGAAGATGTCAGGGTAAAAGGTAAAAGTAAAGTAGGAGAGCAGAAGAAAAACTGGGATGCTCATTGCTTTCCTCACCAAATCTCAACTCTATTACCCCCCAAAAAAGAAGTGTGTCCAATAAAATAGTCTGCTCTTTCCCCCACATCCTAGTGCATACATTTAGAAAGAGAACATGGCATGAAGGTATTAGGATGGAAATAGTCCCTGGTTGTCCTCACTAGTGCAGCACAGGGCAGCTCCTATCTGAAAGGTAATAAATTGCATTGGGGTAGAAATGAACTAACTCTTTGCTGTGTCTACATCACCATAATGTGCCGTCAGGAATGATTTAGTAAAGTGACTATGGAAGGCTGAGAACCTAAATACAGATCCAAGAAATGAATTGATTAATGGGTTGTCTTTTCATTAGTCCTATCAGTTTCAAGAGATGGTTTTATGCTAATGCTCATTTTCATGGCTTCTATTGTCTACCACAGTAAACTCAAGGTCATCGAGTCAAACCTTTCCAGGCCTAGCAGATGCTCTCTTCCTCTGCAGCATCCTCACATTGATTGGACCTGTGATAGAGCTCCAAATAGAGGTCTGATTATAAAAAATAAACTAAATTGAACCTGTGCCTCCCAGAAAACAAAACAAAAAACAGTTCTGTTATTTCATATATAGCAAGGAACCAGGGTGAAGCTAGAATTCCAGAATCCCAGACTGGCTCTGGACATTTTATAATCTATAATTTCAGGTACTGAGGAAGCCAAGACAGCAGCAGCAATTTCAGAAGTTGCAGACCAGACTAAGCAGGTTAGCAAGAGTGCCTCAAGCACATAAACAAACAACAACATACACGTGCCAAAAGACAAAAACAAAACAAACTAAAATCCACTATTTGTAAAAATGATTCTCTGAATGTTTACTTTAATGAAGAGAATGATAATGTCTTTCTTTATTAACAGTTGTGACCTGTTTTGACATTTGTCTTTTAAATGAAAGAATTTTAAAACCAAGCTGAAAAGAAAATTCTATGATAAATGTATTGTAGTTTGAAAGAAAACAGAGAGAGAGATTTATCACTAAAATCTCTTAACATCTAGAAAAAATAATCAATTACCTTGACATTCTATGCTAAAGTTTCTGACGAGACAATTCTTCGGGATGTTTTCATCTTTACCCCTATTTCTATGCTTTAGGTGGTTGTTATAGAATTATTTTCTACTGATATGTGTAGGAGCCCAGGCTTCTCTTCTCAAGTCCTTTATCACCCTAACCTACTGAGGCATTGTTCCTGAGGAAGTCAATGATTCCATTCACTCTGGGGCTTGAAGTCAGGAGCCATCCAAGCTTTTGCACACATGGACAGGTTCACTTTGCTTCCTTCAGGATCCAGGGAGTCAAGGGATAGCAGCCTCTGTTTGACTGTGGTTGAATGAGAACACTTTTCTTTTCTTTTTTTTTTTTTTTAAACTTTATTTATTTATTTGCCTTGGTGTTTGCCTGGAACTGGAACTACAGACAGTTGTTAGCTGCCATGTGGGTGCTGGGAATCGAACCCGGGTCCTCTGGAAGAGCCGACGGTGCTCTTAACCACTGAGCCATTTCTCCAGCCCCGAGAACACTTTTCAATAGAGGTACAAACAGAATTAGATAATAAAACACTGGGTATTAGTTACTTTTCTCACTGACAACCAAATGCCTAAGAGCACCAGCTTAACAGAGAAAGAATTTATTCAGCTAGTTCAAGGTCCAGGGGATGTTGTACCTCATGGTGGGGAAGTGACGGCCCCAGGAGGCTATAAATGGCTGTTCATATTGTAATTGGAGCCTTTCTTTAGTTACCTATGCACCAGCTAGACCCTTCGTCCTAAGAGGTCTACAGTCTCCCACAGCACCATTGTCTGAGGACCAAATTTTCAAAGCCTATGGGGAAGTTTCACATTGAAACCATAGCAGATGGCCAAGTGCCAGACACTAGCAACATTAGGAAGCCTCTGCCATCTCCAAACATAAGGGACAGTTAGAAAAAGCAGTTGTCACCTGGAATAGGTGTCACCCTGATTCCTGATATTATATGGGGTAATAACAACTTCTAGAACATTCACAAACATGAGATGCAGAGAGTTACAAACATAGTAGGATATTTATAGACTCCACCCCTTTCTTTTACACTTTCTCATCCTCTGCCATTGACCCAACCTAAGGAAGGTAGATGACCATCTCTAGAAGCATCTCCCAGAAGACAAAGAGAGGACAGGATGAGGATGGATCTGGGGGCAGATGGAGATTAACCAGCTGAAGCCTTGACCCACCAGCATCAGCCTCACGTTCCAAGGCTTCAAGCTGTACCTGGAGAAGCCTCTCCTAGACCTTTTGAGCATCCCCACAACCCCACTTTACCCCCCCCACTCCCTCTGCTCCTCTCCTAACTTTCTAACTTCCTTGACTATCTGAGGGTTTCAAAGGAAGTCATGAAACAAACAAAACCCTCTAAGGCTCCTTGAAAAACTCTCTGACCTTGCTGAGTTAGGGAAGGTGTTTCTTCCTAATCATACGTTCAATCCTTCCTTTAACTTAGCCAAGAAGCCATCTCTTCATAGTATTACAGTCTGCACTCCCTGTGTTTCATCTGATTTGAGTCAGGGTTAGGTTTCTTTTTCTTTTCTTTTTTTTTTTTTTT